>JAKKUS010000093.1:0-25000 GCA_023238725.1 Scortum barcoo
AAATAAATCTGCTTGTTTTGCTTTAATTTCTCTCAAAACAAGGTTACAGCGTGCTCTTCCTCTGCTCCCGGCGCTGCACTTGTAACACTCCTAATCAGATTAACGGATGATAACAGAGCGCCTGTCTTCTGTGGCCTGTACGTTTGCTTGCCTCTTTGTCCTTTCCTTCACTCGGCGCGCGTGTGTGTGTGTTTCCCGCAGACAGGAGTTTGAGGGAGCACGGCGTCTCGGTCGCGGATCCCGACATGGCCGACGTGTCGCTGAAGGTCCTGAAAAACCAGTGCGTGGTGGAGGGAGCTCACACCCTCTACCTGGAAGTTCTCAACAGGGTACGGACCCCAAAATATTCCCCTTTTTTCCCACAGCTGGATGTTTTTATATGATATAATAAAACGAGAATACATCTGCAACAATCAAAAGGAAGACAGAGCTTGAAAAGCACCGTGATGGGATTTTGTTTTGCACATAAAAGAGAAGCAGTGTGCAAAATACTCAGCCAGTACATATAGTGCTCATTCATTACATAGATTAAACAACAGTTCATCCATTCATTGTAGAAATTATACAGTAGGTTGACCAGAACGTCAGAGGGATGTAATTACATTTCTAAAAAGAATTTGCCAGTTGACCTACTGTTTTTTTTTTTTTTCCATGTGCTTGTTTGGTACTCTTCAGCCTGAGGGGAGGATGGTTTACTGACAAACAGCTTCTGAAAGGGCAAGAAAGAAGAAAAAAAAAGTCATCACAAGACTGTGGGAAAGGCAGAAGCCAATAATTAGCCTCAATATAGACTTTTAATTGCAATATAAAGGATTTTCTTATAAAAATTAATTAAAACCATTTGACACAAGCAACATTTAGAATTAGTTAATAACTCAAAGCAAAAAAAACATAAACAACAACGCTCTTCCCTGCGACCCTGTGTGCTCAGGATAAGCAAGTTAGAAGATGAATGAATGAATGAACAACGCTCTTGCTAGTCACCATCACGTCTATATCACAAAGCTAATAAATTACAGTTTATTGAAAGTCTTTATAAACCTTTAAGCGATTTGTTCTTGTCCATGTGAGGTCAAATAGAAAGTTTAAAGAAAAATTGAAGGGTGAGGGTTTCATTATTCCATCAAAAATATCAGCGTTTTGTCTCTCTTGAAGGTTGTTTTTCTAAAGTTGTTTAACAATTTATAAAAACTCGCAGCCCAATGCATCAGCCGTCCTCCTGTTCAGAAAGCTATAATGCTCTGTTTTTATTTTAACTTCATGATCATGCATTATACTAAGAACTGTTTTCCATATTTCATTATTATATATATATATATATATATATATATATATATATATATATATATATATATATATATATATATATATATATATTTCATTATATATATATATATTCATTAGTGGTAACAGGATGTTGTTGATCTACCCCACATCACTACATTTGTCACAATGTTTGTCTATTTCTATACAGACACAGTATATAAAGCTTCATCCTGTTTGTGCCCCTGCAGTTCATCAGCAGCCCGATCATACAGAAGTGTGGTCTGAAGGTACTCTCTGCCCTGGCAGACTGCTCCGGTGCAGTGGACCTGCTCTGCCAGCAGGGGGCGATCGACACGGTGCTGCACACACTACAGATGTTCCCACGGGAGCGAGGTACAGCTGTCTGCAGTATGACATGAATGAGGGTGTTTGCCAGCTTTCACCACAGGGATAGCAGTGTTGCCTCTACAGTGATAGTCTGACACAACAGTAATATATGAGTCATTGCTCCAGTTTGCTTCCTTGAGGTCAAAGAAAGCAAGTTTGGAAGTATTTCAGAGACATTAAATGATAATTAGAGGAAGGAAAAGCTCCAGAAAAAAAGTAAAAGCTAATTAAACTTGAATATACAGCAGCTGGATGGTGGAATTAATAAAAATGTCTCATCTAAACCTTTAAAATATTATGGTTTCGGTAATAAAGATGACAAATCGTGCTTTCTCTAACTTCCTCCAGAGATACACTACTGGGGTCTCACCCTGCTCAACTACCTCGTGTCCAAGAAGAAGCTGTCGAGGATGATCGTACCCGTCCTGGCCTCCGTTGTTGTCGCCTCTCTCAAGCAGTACAGAGAAGACGCAGAGATGCTCCTGAAGGTGACCCGAGTGATGAAATGTGATAAAAAATCATGAAAATCACAGTGTTGGCTGCTGCATCCCTTTTTTTTCTGCTTTCTCATTCAGTTTGAACACGATGCATGTAAATATTTGTTTCTCCTCTTCTGTCATCAGTTGCTCACCCTGAAATTTTATTCGCAACAAAATTAGAAGTTGACTGAGCGCCACGACTCTCCACTAAAACTCATATAAATTGAATTATTCCCGAGTTAGCAGCTCTTTGAAGCTGAGTTAACTACAATAATTTAAGTGCTGAGAATCAAAGAGTGTGAGGATGCAGATGTTTAGTCAGTACAGACTGTGAAGCACTTCTAGGTATTTTAGGCGAGTGTGTGTTGTGATTCGAGGTCATGCACTGTTCATAAAATTAACTTGACATCTCTTGGACTGTTTACTTACTAAAGTTTTGTTCTTGTGGACTCACGATCTGCCTCCGCCGCTGTGTCCTGCAGTGTTTTCAGGTGGCTTTGAGGATGCTGGACGCCTGTTCGGGAGCAGGTGCCGAACTGCAGAGGGAGGACTTCGACAGGCAGATCTTCCAGCACCTCAGAGAGGAGACTCCCGATCAGAGCCACACCCCGGTGAGTTGGGTCAGACGAGACAAACTGCAATTTCCTCCTCTTCTTTAAGGTTAGGCTTTTTCTGTGTCTCCCTCTTGTCATGTCGGAGTGTAATCATAGGCCCTCTGCAGCCTTCACTATTGAGTATTTGTCTTTTAATTTTCTGAAAGAACAAGGGCAGCATTTTCTTAGATTCCTGATTTTTCCAGTTTGATCTGCTGTGATAACATTTTCTTTTCAAAACTGATGCAACTGCGTGGAAAAATCAGGAGTTTCAGTTACATTCTGCGTATCTGCAGGCGGTCATGTTAAAACATAGGCCGTACTGTACACGGGGAGAAACAGTACAAAAGGACCATGGAGGACATATCAGCCACATCTGAATACCTTTCAGTTTAAGATCACAGATTGTCAGCCACTTTTCCCCTTGCTTGTTCGTAGAAAATGCTTTGCTAGAAAGTTTTTAAACCCCCCGCAGTAATTTAATAAAAGTGATTTGTACAGCGACATGTCTGCCCTCGTAAACTTTCCCCTCCCGTCTTCCCCGTCTGCCGGCAGCTGCGTAGGTCGGTGTGCCTGGCTCTGTCGAAGATGTGGTGCGACGTGGAGCTACACTACCGCATGCTGGAAAAGGCCTGCGAGGACGGAGACACCACGTTGGCCGAGTGCCTGATCGAGCTTGGCGCCGACATCAACAAGAAGACCAAAACAGAATCTCTTGTTTACCAGGTCAGAGGTCACGAAGCCTCACAGGGACACGATGATTGATTTCATGGCTCTCCAGGAATGGTGGTGCTGAAAAAGTGTCTGTAGTTATTGGATGGACTGTAATAGCGCAAAAGTTTGATTCGTCCATTACTTGTAAATGCCGGCACATTTTACCTGCTGAACATCAGCTTGTTAACGTTTTCACGTCAGCATGCAGATGTGGCTCAAACCACCACTTTGGACTCATATTTGAGGACAATATTGAAAGTATTAAAAGATTTAATTAATCGGTCGATCAGATTTTATTTTTTTTGTTACGTGGAAACAATTAAATTTCTTGGTTCCAGCTTCTCCAATGTGAGAATTCCTAAATTTGATAGAGTTTTTTCTTCTGTTGAGACAAATTAGAAAATTTGGATTTTTGAAATCCTGGAAACATTACTTTAAGCACTAATGAGCATTTGTCAGTATTTTATATGATAGACAATGCTGGAAATAATTTGGCAGTGGCAGTTAGAGACTTGAAATTCAGTACAGATAAGAAAACATCGTACCTTACTATATATAAAAAAAACATTATAACAATTTTATCGAAAGAAAATAGCTTAAAATTCAGATGTGAGTTCAAAATGATTTAATCAAAGTCTAAATAAATGAGATAACGAATGTGAGCAAAGATGTGATGCTCGCTTTTTTGTACTTGACAGTGATGGATATGAACTTCACCAAAAACAAATTCAGCACTCAGCACTCAGCCCTACTAAAAGATAGATCAATCAATAAGGATAATGATCAGTTCGGACTGAGTCATGGCCTCCGTGCTGTCTTTTTCAGGTGTGTGACAGACAGGGCGGGCCCCTCGAGCTGGTGGAGCTCCTGGTCAGTCGGGGCGCCCACGAGCAGCACCTCCGCAGGGCTCTGGCCGTGAGCGTGAAGCGGGGCGACGGACCCGCCGTCATCCAGCTGCTGGGCCGCCTGGGCCTGGACCTCAACAACAGCTCGCTCTGCCTCGGGGGCTTCAGGCTGGGCCGCCTGGACGCCGCCTGGCTCAGCCCCCTGCTGGCTGAAAGAGGCAGAATACACAGCGTCCGCCACAACAACAGTGAGGACTTTCTCTGTTTTATCACTGAGTCTCGGACAAAATGTTGTGATATGTTAAGTTGCAACCTGGTTTTAATGTCTGTCTTTTCTGTCTTTAAGGTAAAGGTATGATTTTGGCGAGGTACATTCAGTCTCTCCAGAGGCCCAAGAGCAGCAGCGGTCTTCCGAGATCTCTGGCCGACCCCTGTCTGACGTCAGGCTACATTTCTGAGGAGAGCGACGACTCCAGCTTCAGCTTTGTCTCCATGGACGACGGCCTGTTCTTCAACGACGACATGGAGAGTGATGGTACAGTTTTCAGAGACGATGTGTTCATTAATATCAGAAATTTATGTCACACCGAGCTCGAACAAGGGTAAAACTCATTGGAGAAGTAAACTCTTGACCTATATGAATGAATATGAGTTCCAACACAGGCGGCAAATGTCCTCAGACTTGAGACTGTTGGTCTGTTGTGTTGCAGCTGTTGAACATTTACTTGAAAAGAAAGTTAGATGTTCATCTCACAGTGACTTTAAAAGTACAAACTGTATTCCGTGTTTATTTTTTATTGGTCGTACGCATTGATCTAACTGCTTTTTTTCATGTACCTCAAACTAAGAAGGAAATATTTTGATATAAGTGGAATTTTTTTATTTAAAAAAAGTATATTTTAAAAGTTCCTTATGTTGCGGAGGAAGGACAACAGCAAAACAACAAAAAGTGATTACCAACACATTAGAAATCATAATCACACCCTTTGAAAGTTTCATTGATGATGATGTCTTGTCCTCTCTTCATGTCCTTTTCTCTTGTAGGGAGTGATTCTCTGTCTGGGGTTCTTTCTCCGAAGCCGCATAATAATTCATCAGAGGAGTTGAGGGGCGATTCCTTCAAAAAGAAGCAGGGCCGTCGCAGACACGCCAGTGCAGAGGTGAAACTTCTTTATTAACATTTTGAATTTTATGCCCGGGTGAAATTCACATTGTTTTCTTTAGACTACAGTAAAATAAACTACTACAGAAAGTGCAGTAAACTGTTAGACCAAAGATTTTCTTTTCTGACAGTAAAAAAATCCCACCCAAATGTTCCCTCACTGTTGGTTCTTCTCTCTGCTGTCCTCTCCTTTTCCAGAGTGGTCAAACTGAGAACGAGCACAGTGAACATACACAGTGGAGATATGGAAAGACTGGCTCAAACCCAAAAGGTATCGACATATTATACAACATTAACTTGCTGGTTGTTGCCTGACGTTCAAACAGTATCCAAAACTGCTGAAGAAAAGCTCTACACTACGTCACACTATTTTATAGTAATAACAGGGTAATATATACGTCTATATAACAATGAAATACCCTTTAACAGGTGTAGGATGTGTTTCGTGATCGACAGCCACAGGATACATGTGACAGATTTTCATGTTCATAGGAAAAATCTTCAAAAACCCTCCTACGAGACTATGAAATCCTTAAAAGATGATTCATACTGAAAACAAATTACTTTGTCTTTGGCTCTTAGTTTAACTTCATAGCATTTTAAAAAAATATGTGTACACTTTACCAAATACCTATTCAGCAAATTAACAGATAATAGAGGTAATTTTCCTTTAAAGTTTCAAAACATGCTCCTGTTTTTTGGCTCGTAGTTTATGGTTTGTCTCCTCTTCAGTTCTCGGATCCTCTGAGAACTTCGCCGCTCTGCCCAAAGAGAGGGACAGGATCCGCCTGCTGGACCTGTCGGGCAACGAGCTGGACTCTCTGTCCTGCCTGATGGACGACCGGTCCGTCCAGCAGCAGCTTGGGCATCTCCTCCGCCTGGACCTGAGCCACAACAGCCTGCCGGAGTTTCCCTCATTTCTTTGCCAGGTGACGCACCCGATCGATCGAGATGTCACGTCGTAAAAAGGAAAAGGAAATGTATGCCGAAGTTTTTATTTTATTTTTACATTTTTTTTTTATTCGGTGCAGAGTCTGAAGAGTCTGACTCGACTGGACCTGCAGGGTAACCAGCTCCGGGCGCTGCCGGTGGAGCTGCTGTCCCTGCTCTCGCTGAGCACGCTGAACGTCTCCCGTAACAGCGTGGGCCCCCTGCTGACCTTCGACCCCGCCGTCACCTGCCCGTCGCTGCGGCAGCTCAACCTGTCCTTCAACAAAATCACCACCTTCCCCTACGAGCTGGGCCGCGCCATGAATCAGCTGGAGGAGCTGTTCATGGAAGGGTAGGCATGACAGATGAAACGTGGAGGGAGAGTGAAGTGGTTTTCACTATTTTGGCACTTAGATACGAGTAGATATGTGATTTTGAGGAGGAACTGTCTTCGTCGTGAGTTAGAAAGCGTATGCACTCATGTCACTTTCATTGTTTTGATGTGCTCGTTTCTGCGAACACAAGAAGAAAACCACATACAAAGACTTCTCTGGACTTTTTTTTACTCCAGAGAGACGGATACGTGGAAGGCTATAAAGTTATGAAATGTGATTTCATCGGTTTATTGCATAGCAGAAAGCTGTGCACAGCTCCAGTGGTAATGGGGTATTTCCCAAAAAACTTTCCTGAAAAACACATGAATAACTAAATACACGGGCCATACAATGATTCCTACTGTGTATAAGGGTTATGAAATGTTGGTTTCTGATCTGAACTGCCATGTCAGTATGAGAATATAATTAGATCGTTGGTGGTTGTAAATCCAAATCATAGTAAACATGTTCTTCTCCATTTCTCAGATAGCTTTCTAAACGAACTGACACACCTCCGCCAGAGCTGCACAGTCCTCTTTTATTTTAATGCAGAAGATGTTGTAAATGTGCAGTAGTTCATCAAATGATTTTCCAAGAAGATTACCACTAACTTTCTATAAAACTTTTCTGAAAATCACTGTTTTTAGGTGCAAAGCAACAACATGATTAGCCTCACTGTTTGTGTCAAATCAGGTTCCTCTGCAGTGTCAGGATCCACATGTCTACTGTGATTGCAGAGTGTTGAGGGCATCTGTCGTTTTCCCTCCTTCTCTTTTCAGTAACATCATAACCGAGCTTTGTGTGCCGCTGTGTCTGCACCGAGCTTTGTGTGCCGCTGTGTCTGCCCGAGATCAAGCAGCTTGATGTGAGCAAGAACGGTGTGGAGAAAATTTCTCCAGACTTCCTGACCGGCTGCCCCAAACTGGAGACTTTCAACGTCTCCATGAACAAAATCTGTGAGCATCAATCTACAATTAAAAATGCATTGTGCCCTCTTTATCTGTGTGGAGAGACAAAGCGAAAGTTTAATTTCATGACGGTATACAAAATATTTGAGAATATTTAAGTGAAGCAGATACTGACATCGCTGCAGAGGCATT
The DNA here is from genome assembly GCA_023238725.1 of Scortum barcoo. Lineage (NCBI taxonomy): Eukaryota > Metazoa > Chordata > Actinopteri > Centrarchiformes > Terapontidae > Scortum > Scortum barcoo. Next base: position 7,851 of record JAKKUS010000093.1, read on the forward strand.
TTAAATTTTGGACGAAAAAACACTACTGTCAAAAAGAGGCATCGTACCATTAGTTTTTACCAAAATAAATTCACTGTTTAATTTATTGGAGATTTGCTGCAAGCCAGTTAATTTAACTGAAAATGGGACCTGTCCTCTCCAGGTTCACTGTCACATCTCCCATCCAAGATCACGACACTGAAACTGGCCAACAACAGCTTCACTTCTGTTCCTGAAGCAATACTCAACCTCCCAAAGTAAATCAGATACTCAGTTAATGCTTTAATTAATGCTAATCTGTCTTTTTTTACTGTATAATAAAGATCTTATATCCCTCTTATAATATGAACACTTCTCACACTTGTATTCGTCCAGCTTGCGGTCTGTTGACATGAGAACCAACAGCATCGCCGCCCTGCCCGGCCCGGGATCCTGGGAGACCAGCAACCTCAGAGAGCTGATGTTCAGTCAGAACTGCATCACGGCTCTGGATCTGAGCGGACCCATCTACAAATGGGCCCGACTGGAGAAACTCCATCTGAGTCACAACAAGCTCACTGAGGTATAGAAAAGTTCACTTTCCAGAAGACAAAGACCTTATTATTTTCCATCCTGGTGTGAGACGCGAAGCACTCGTATACCTCTGAGGGTCTTATCGTCTCTTTTCAGATCCCTCCGCAGATCGGTCTGTTGGAAGGCCTCACCTCTCTGGATGTGAGTCACAACGCTGACCTGCGCTCCTTCCCTGATGAGATGGGGAAACTGAGCCGACTGTGGGACCTGCCGCTGGACGGCCTTCGACTCCAGCTGGACCTCAAACACATCGGCAGCAAGACCAAAGACATTGTCAGGTCGGGGCCTTTACAAACCTGATGAATATTGATATTAAATGCTCTTTGAATACCCTCCTTTTGTGCTATTTTACAGTTTATGATCACTAAGTTTTGAATGTGTAAAAGAAGAAATAAAATAAAGGAAAAACTCGTAATAAATAAGCTCCACCCTCCCTCGCAGGTTCCTGCAGCAGCGGCTGAAGAAGGCGGTGCCGTACTACAGGATGAAGCTCATCGTGGTGGGGAATGCGGGCAGCGGAAAGACCACCCTGATCCAGCAGCTGATGAAGCTGAAGCGCTCCCAGCTGGACTCGAAGCGGGCCGCCGTCGGCATCGACGTCCGGGACTGGACCATCAAGGAACGTGACAAGAAAATGGTGCTGAACGTCTGGGACTTCTCAGGTTGGTCAACTTTATTTGAAAGGTAAAAGTATAACATGTCTCGTTGACTTTGTTTTAGTGACAAATAACAAAGTCACATGTGGCGCTGCTCCTCGTATCGATCAGTTGCTGCAGACATGTTAAATGGTGGATTAGATTGTCCAAATGTTGAGTCTTAAGTCTAAGTCATCAGTTTGAGACCATGTACCGTAACTCAAACAAGAAAAAATGCACTGCAAGAAAAAGTGACAGTAATAAATGGATTTGGATTCAACTTTTTAAACCAGATGTTGAAATGTGAAAATCCTGTTCAGCTCACGTGAGTTAGTCTCACCTTCATTACTTCACAGGTGGAGAGGAGTTCAGCGGCTCTCACCCTCACTTCCTGACATCCAGAGCTCTTTACCTGGTGGTGTACAACCTCAGCAAGGGAGCCAGTCAGGTGGACGCTATCAAACCCTGGCTCTTCAACATCAAGGTGAGTCACTTAATTCTGACAAATAACTGTTCAAATCAGAGCAACTCAGATGAATGAATGAATACCAAAATGTCTTTATTAATCAATTGAATGTTTTGAACAAGTAAGTAAAAAAGTATTACGTTGTTGTATTGGTAATCATGTTAATTGTTTTCCAGAATCATTTTATAAGTAAAGAGAACGGCTTCATTTGAAAGTGTTATCATGTTATTCAGTTCTTTTAAAAGCATCTCAAAATGGCAGAATTATTTTATTTGTTTTATGAAAAAAATGTTGGAAACCACGACAAAGTCTGACATCTTAATGTGTAAATCTAAATATGTAGGTATTTTTAAATTTCCTTTCACTGCTCTTTACTTCAGGCTGTAGCTCCTCTGTCCCCCGTCATCCTGGTGGGAACTCACACGGACGTGAGCGACGAGCTGCAACTTCATTCCTGTCTGACCAAGATCAGAGAGGAGCTGCTGAACCACCAGGGCTTCCCCGCCATCCGGGACTACTACATGGTCTCCGTCTGTGAGGACTCGGACGCCATGACCAAGCTCCGCAAGGCCATCGCCAGAGAAGTCACCAACTTTAAGGTAAGAGAGCGCAAACAGCAGGTGAAACTGTTCCCTTTCTTTCTTTATGTCTTTGCCGTCTCACCTCCTCTGCCTGTCACAGATCCAGGGCCAGCCCGTGATGGGTCAGCTGGTTCCGGACAGCTACGTGGAGCTGGAGCGTCGAGTTCTGCAGGAGAGAAGCAGGGTTCCTCCGGAGTTCCCCGTTCTCAGGCACCAGGAGCTGCTGCAGCTCATCCAGGAGAGTCAGCTGCAGCTGGAGGAGGCCGAGCTGCCTCACGCTGTCTACTTCCTCAGCGAGGCCGGTCAGTCGGAGTCAGGGCAGCTCTGAACATTACACAGGCCTTAAACTCTCCTTTATATCCTTTATTGAATTAGGCGGAATTGAATCTGAGATGTGTGATTGCATGAATATAAAGTTGAAACTGTGCAGTCCATAGATACTGAAGGAGGAGAAACACTTATCCATGCAGAGATGTTGCTTTTCTATAACACACTAAAGTTTTAAATATTGTCTAAATTTATCAACATCATATCTGACCGAGCCTGCCTGTCGTTCTTCCTCCTCTCACTGAAGGCGTTTTGCTGCACTTTGACGATCCTGCACTTCAGCTCCAGGAGCTCTACTTCATCGACCCGCAGTGGCTCTGCAACATCATCTCCCAGGTAGCCTCATCTGAGCACACACTGAGACAACCGAGCACCCCCTGTGTCTTTGTTCATGCTAAATGAGCCCATCCTGTTCAAACAAAGCAACAGTTTCAGAGGCTTTACGCTTGAGGCTGATCCTGGAAATAAAACAGGAAGTTAATTTATCTAAATGAGGAAATAATTGTAGTCTTGACTATAAATTTGAAAATATCTAATTTTTTTAGCCTATTTGTTATGATATCTACACTATCAAGAGATTGTCTGATTCAAGTGCAAATCCTCAACACTGCACATACTGAGATTTTGCCTTGTACACAACAATTAAACAATTAAATTAGTGGCGAAAACAAAGTTAAAATCATCAAAAATCATTCACATTCATTATTGGACAGCTAATCCTAAATCCTGAGACGCAATGCTACGAACTGATGACCTCCAAAGTGGCAGCTACATAAAAGCCCTCTATTAAAACTCTGTAGATAGATATGTGTTGAAGAACGTGTCAGATCTCCTACAGATGTCGGTTTTGTCTGTTCTCCGTAGAAACTGACATTAAAGAGCTGTGGCTTGTGGGAGCACCCTAAAGGAGTTGTTCAGCGCTCAATGGTGAAAAGGTTTCTGTTTAAGACCAAGTGTTTCCCCAAGAGCCACCTGACGCAGTTCTTCAAACTGCTGGAGAAGTTTCAGATCGCTCTGCCCTTCAGCGAGGACCAGCTGCTCGTACCCAGCAGGTGAGTTTAGATTTGGTTTTGGATCGTGTCGCTGTAGAGACGCCAAATGAATCAACAAATATTTCACTGCCTCTAATCGCTCGTCTCTTCTTTCACAGTTTGTCCAAACACAGGCCAGTCATAGAGCTGCCTCACTGCGAGAACTCCGAGCTGATTGTGCGTCTGTATGAGATGCCGTACTTCCCCATGGATTACTGGTCTCGCCAGATCAGCCGCTTACTGGAGTTTTCTTCGTACTTGCTCTGCGGGAGAGAAAAGGTGCTGCGACCCAACCGGATCTACTGGAGGCGAGGCTTGTACCTGAGCTGGTCCCCGGACGCCTACTGTCTGGTGGAGGCCGCCTTGGTGGAGGAGAACCCCTCCAGCTTCGTCAGGATAACAGTGCCCTCGTCACGCAAAGGTGCTCTTGTTTAAAAAATGTAAAAATAAATATCTAGAAATTATTCAGTTATTCAGTTTGATTATTAAACGACTCTCTATCTCAATTTTGCTTTTTTATACATGGGTTATTTCCCCCCAATCAATTCAAACCAGTGAGCCAAGACATCTTCTTTTAAAAAAGCCAGTCGTGGTTTCACTTCTTTTGTTGCTTGCAGCTGCTTTGCTATCTTCTTGAAATTGCGCTGATAACTGATTATAGACTTTATTGCATCGATGCAGAATCAGTCAACAAAACAAAGCGATGCATTGCAGAATCGATTATTTCCCCCACCCGTAACATATAAAGATCTATCAGTTTTCATCATATTAGAGACGACAGAGTTAAAACTTTTAGCAAATGAGTGCAGTCTTTACCTTTTTAAGACAATGCAACATGTTTATCTGTCACCATTCAAATAAAACACAACGTGAACAATCAAAATTGACAGTTACACTTAAATATGATGATATGAATGTGCAAATAATATGCAAAAATGTGCAAATACTAGAGAAAATATGCAAACCCAAATAAATGCTGGACTGTTAATAGCGTAATGTTATGCAGGTCTATCGATAATACTGATAGAGAATCTATCATAACTTGATCGGATATCACAGTTGTCTCGTCGCTCTCCCCCCTCAGGCCGGGTGCTGCTGGGTCAGGTGGTGGATCACATCGACTCCCTGCTGGAGGAATGGTTTCCCGGCCTGCTGAACACCGACATGCACGGCAGCGGGGAGGCCCTGCTGAAGAAGTGGGCTCTCTACAGCTTTGAGGACGGGCAGGAGTGGAGCAAGATGCTGCTGGAGGACGTCTTTACGCATTTTGACAACGGTACAAACACACTGAGTTTGGTTTGTTAAAGTGTTCAGACGTGCCTCACTTCAATCATTGCACATGTTTGGTCCTAATTATCTAAAATCTCTTGTGCCAATGATTGTGATGCTTTTATTTATCGTAGATTTTCTACTGGTGAGCCCGGAGGATCCCCGCTGCACACTTCCCATCTCTCAGATCGCTCCCGACCTGGTGCTAAGTGACCAGCCTGCAGGAACGATACTGGACAGCAAAGAGCTGCAAGTAAACATGTCCAAAGAGAACCGACTGGGTATGCCAAGCTCATTGCACGTGTCGTAATTTTTTTTTTTTTTTTTTTAAATAAATGAAGATTGTTTCCTCTTTCTGTTTCTTCTGTTTACTGTTCTTGCTCTATGCCTGCATTTGTCAAAAAACGTTTATATTTTTTCATAATACTTGAAAAATATGACATGAATATAACATATGACTCATGAATAAACAATATATTTGTCTTACAGGTGACGGTGGCTTTGGGACTGTCTATCGAGGCGTCTACAAAAATGAAGAAGTAGCTGTGAAAATATTCAACAAGCATGCGTCCGAGCTTTACATCTACAGACTCCTCAGACAGGTGCAAAATACAAATTTACAATAAAAAACTTCAAGATCCCTTTGTTTGCTCAACAACCTCAGCATCAGTAAACCAAACCTCTTTTTACATATAGTTTACCGCCACCATCTTTTTCATTGTCTGTTTTTTCTCCAGGAGTTGGCGGTGCTGGGTCGCCTCCGTCACCCCAGCCTGGTGGGTCTGCTGGCAGCCGGCTCGGCTCCTCAGGTCCTGGTAATGGAGCTGGCTCTGCGGGGCTCGCTGGACTCCCTGTTCGAACATGAGAACGGCAGCCTCAACAGAAAGCTGCAGCACAGAATCGCCCTGCAGGTGGCCGACGGACTCAGGTAGAGAGTTAATGATCATTGCATTACATTCTTTATTGAGTCATAATTTCTGCAAAAAGATTGGGAAGGCACACAAAATTTAGAAAGTGTGATAAAGTCTTGTGTAGTTTAAGTTACAAAGGATGCAATACAGTGACATTGTGATGTAAATTAAGTGCAGAGATACTGTCAATTCACATAATGCTCAAAATCAGATTCAAACTTTAAAAACTTTGGTGTGTAAAATGTGAAAAGAAAGTTGTTAAATGTGTGTGATCAGGTACCTTCACTCCGTCATGATCATCTATCGCGATCTGAAGCCCCACAACGTCCTTCTGTTCAACCTGAAGACCGACTCTGAGATCATCGCCAAGATTACAGACTACGGCATCTCTCAGTACTGCTGCAGCATGGGAGTGAGGAGCTCCGAGGGCACGCCAGGTCAGACGCAAACTTTATACATCCTCGCGACGTGTGAAGTTATCCTGGTTATTAAACCTCTGATTGTCTGAAGAGCTGCAGCTGAACTGTGTTATTGACATTTTTTTTTGCCGCTAAATTTCATTTCGCTTTTTAAGTCCTCGTGTGTGTCAATTACACCAGGTTTGTGTGTGTAGATGTGAAGCTGACGTCTTTGTATCTGGCAGGTTTCCGAGCTCCAGAGGTCGCCCGAGGTAACGTGATCTACAACCAGCAGGCCGACGTGTTCTCGTTCGGCCTGCTGCTCTACGACCTCCTGACCTGTGGCGAGCGCATCTCCGATGGCATGAAGTTCCCCAGTGAGTTTGATGAGGTTGCAGTTCAAGGAAAACTGCCAGGTAATGATGAGAGACTTCTTTCCTAAAGCATGAGCATGAAATTGTTTCAGTTGTTTATGTTGAGTCTGGACCGACCCCTGTCCTGCTCACAATGTTTTTGATTCTTTTAGGAGACTTTTTAATTTACTCATATTTTAAACAAATGTTTTTATTTTTTAATATGATGGTGCATTTAAATACATCATTACCTTTGACAAATAACTGAATTCTGGATTGATCAAAGAAACTACAGAGCCCCTAAATCATTGGTGGGCAAAACAAGATAAAATACAAAATTTATCATTGAAATTATCTGCTTTCTTCTGTGTTTCTAAATTTAATCATTTAAACAAACCTGTGACAACATAAAAACGCTCACACCATGATTTCATGTTATTATTTTTATGCTTTCTAGATATTTAAATCTAATTTAATAAAATACAAAATACACACATTTTTTCCTGAGTTTGATGATTTTTATTATCTTAAATTTATATGTATAGTTAATAAAAATGGTCATATGGTCAGTGATGAATGCCATAAATTCAGCCTCTTGTCTGTTTTTTCGTTTACTGACCTGTTCACCGTCTCGTGCACAGATCCAGTGAAACACTACGGTTGCCCCCCTTGGCCGGGCTTCCAGGCACTGATGAAGGACTGTTTGAGGGAGAGCCCCCAGAGTCGACCCACCTCCGCTCAGGTTAGGACGACCTGAAATCTGTTACTGTCCTTAGGGGGTGCTTTTATTTTTACTGAGCAAACTGGAGAAGCTTTGCAGAGACAAGCTGCAGTGGCGCGCCCCCCGGTGGTACTATAATGAAAAAGACACTGTGGCAGAGAGCTCTGCAGCAACACACATCGCTGCTTTAATTAGAGTGTTTCGTGATTTCAGAGCCCATTTAACACTCTGTAATGTGTGCAGGTGTTTGATCGGCTGAATTCAGGGGAGATGCTGTGCCTCATGAGGGAGCTGGCGGTTCCCCAGGCGTTCAATGCCGAGTGCTTTGCGATGAGCTGTGGCGGCGGCGGTGGGGACGGCCCCTCCAGCAGCCACAGAGCCTGGCTGGGTGGAGGCAGCAGCACCCGGAGATTCGGCTCCGTCACAGCTGTAGACCTGGACACCAACAAAGTCACGACACAGGTACTAAAGGCGCTCTTAACTTGACAGGACTGAGCATTTGAATATTTGCTCTGGAACAGGATATTTTAACTACAGTCGCTCTTTTATTGGACAGACTTTTTAAACAGTGTTATTCACCCACGTAGTTAAAATCGTATCTTAATATCGGCATCAGTCCAGGCTGCCATTTGTCACTGTTTCATTCTGTTATGCTCGGCCCTCTGACTATGAGGAAGTATCAAGTGACGTCTGGTTGGATTCCCTCCTAGTTCAAGATGTAAATTATCTCTCGTCTCTGTCTGCCAATAACTATTTGTTCTACGAGGACAGCAACCAATTGAATGTGCACTCAACACCAGAGAGGTAGTATAATGTATCATCAGTGGATGGCTGTTTGAATGAACAATAGAGTCATTATGTCTCATAAAACAGTGATTTCATTTATATATTTGTCCATTGACCTTTTTCATAGCAGACTTATGGACACCCTAGAATATATTTTCACATTTAAAATATGCGTGTTAATTTAAATGTACGATACACAGAGAATGTGTTTGGTCCTTTTCTAGGTTTACTACTCTCACTGGTATATTGGTGACACACTAACATTGGATGATGTGATTCCTTTTAGAGTCATTGATGTTAAAGTTTTACATAGTCGTGTTTGTGAGAAACCACCTGCCACAGAAAATGTAAGAAGCGTAAATTATACAGACAGACAGTTAATTTATTCAGTTTTTATTCATTCAAATAAGCGTTCAACTCTTTCTGTGACATGTTTGTCTTTTATATCAGCCTCGTACTTCATGTTTACAAGTTTGGTTCTCGTGCCTTTACAGGAGATTGACACCAGCCCCGTCTTGTGTCTCATAACCGTCCAAATCCCGGACGAGGCCTGCGATTGGCTGGTGGCGGGCACGCAGTCCGGCTCCTTGGTGGTGATCAGCACCGAGGACGTGTCGACCCGGCACCGCCTGCAGAACGTCACGGACGCCGTCACCTCGCTGTACTTCCACTTACACCCCCGCCGCGCGTAAGTGTCTGTAAAAACGCTAAACCTGTGGAGAGTTTCACCTCCTTCTGCTTCAGACGAGGCGCTTGGTGCTTTGTGGATTTCACTTTGATCTGCCTGTAAGATTTTGATACTTCCTGTGCAACAAAGTGAAGTTTTGGCCCGGCTATAATTGTACAAACCATCAATAATCCAGCAAATCGTTTTAGAGATGCATAGTCAGGAGGAAAATCCAACAGCAGTGGATGGGGATGTTGTAAATCAGAGGGTCTGATAAATGTTTAGTTGATCATCCCCCAAAGATTATGAATATCTCAGGAATCTGGCCAGAGATCTGTCACAGTCCAACCGTCATATTATAAGTTGGCAGTTTTGCAGAACACTAAATTGGACCAAATTTGGTCTCGAACATCAAGTGCTATTAAAACACAGCACCAAATAGCCGCAGTTATTATTTTATCCAAGGATATATTCCAGTTTTGCTAATTGGATTGTTGGATTGTCTTCAGGGCTGTTTGGAGAAGCATATTTTTGCAGAAACTACATGAACGATTATAAAATGTTGTTGTCAATTGTCACAGTTTACAGTTTTCCTTTTTGCACTTTTCTATAAGAAAATCTGCACATGAGACATTACAGTATGTGCACATGTAAAACTTTTTAAAACGTTTTTAATATCTTTTCAGGCAAAGAAAGAATTATTTGCTGGTTGGGACGGCTGATGGGATCCTCACTATTTATGAGGACTCTGTACTCAAGGTAAATATTGGATATTAAATAAAACATCCCACGTGTTTGTTACCAATATATCACCTGTTTTTCTGTTTATATTGTGACATTTTTGCTCAGATGTTACTCCCACCTCGCCCTCCCACGTTGTAAATGTAGTGTGTTCTCCTCGTTCTCTTCTTCCCAGCAGGAGAACGGGCAGCCGGTTAAAACTCTCACTGTGGGAAACGTCAACACACCTGTCATGTTTCTGGGCCAGTCGGTACATTCGCTGGACAGCAGGGCGGTGTGGGCCGGCTGCGGGACCAAGATCCTCTCCTTCACGGCCGACTACGACGTCTGCAAGACCATCGACACGAGACCGAACCTCATCTTCCAGTGAGTCCATGTCGTGTCAGGTCAGGAGAGGTGGCTTGTAGCTAAAGATTTATGTAAATGGAAGTGTTGGTGAATGAAGAATGAGCTATTAAACTTTGAACATACAGTACCTGGCTTTTCCCAACAATTACTTGACAAGATGATAATTTTTATTTATAGAATTAGGTTAAGATTAAAATGAAGCCTGAGTTTAAAGTTAAGATCAGTGTGTTATTGGTCATTGGTATAACTGTGTGCGTGTGTGTGTGCCCTTCAGGCATCAGCGGTCGTTGGGCAGTGAGGCGTGCTTGTCTCGAATGGTCGTGGATAAATACGTTTACCTGAGCAAAGCCGGGACGCCGACCGTGGAGGTTTGGGACAAGAGGAGCGAGAGGATGGTGGACTGCATCGACTGTGCTCAGATCATCAGGTACACACACAAATATGACAAATGTTTGTCATATATCTTTAATCTCCTTTAATTTACTTGCTTGTATACGCCACTCTTGTCTGTCATTCTTGTTCCAGTTCTTGAAAGTGTTTTCTTGTTTTTTGAGTAATAATGTCCGAAAGTGTTTCTTGAAAACAAAACAGAAATACAGATGATCATGGAAGTGTTTTACATTTTCACTCTCAGAAACTGCTTCCCACCACGAATAAACAAAGACATTAACATGATAGAGACTGACACTGAGGCTGAACAAAGATAGTCAAAGGATGAAAGATGTCACACTCTGTTTGACTAATGACTGATCTTTGGCAGAAACAACACAAACTGAATGCTGAACAAGGAAAAACTCTCCAGAATGAAAAAACATATTTTTTTGCCTCATATTGACAATAACAGTCTATTTAAATATTTTATCTTCTGAGCCCAGTGTCTGCTATTACAGTCGAATAAAGTCAATAAGCTCTGGAGTTGTTTGTGACTCTATGTTAACAGCTCCTCTCCCTGCAGACACGACTCTGGCTGCAGAGGCAAGCAGGGCAGCGAGGCGGAGCTGCCCACCCAGTCGGCCCCTTCCTGGGCCAGAGTGAAGGCGCTGCTGGTGCAGAGCGCTGCAACCCTCTGGATCGGCACTAGGGGGGGCCACCTGCTGCTGCTGGAGCTCTCCAAACACCAGACGCTGCAGGTCATCGGCCCCCGCTGCGTCTCCATCCGCTGCATCGCTTCTGCACTCATAGGTGGGGGCTTAACTCATTAATTTAGTTATCCATGCATTTATTTATTTGAATGTCATGGTGCCACGTGTGTATGTCATTAGGAAGAGTTTTCACAGTGTCTTTGTGTGGATGTTTCATGTCATAAGAATGTAAACGCTTATTGTGATAGAAACCTCCTTCCTGCAGGCACATCATAAATGATCTTATTGGATTTTGGAGCCCCATGTTCCCAAAATGAGCATATTAATAAGGAAAAATCATTTTGCACATGTTATAACAGCTCCCAGCTCAGAGAAAGGGTCCACACTGACACATATTATGTAATATATATTAATATAAAGTGATTTTCCTAACTAGTGTCATCCTCACCCTGATGAGTGGCCCAATTAGCATAAATATTAATGTTTTATATGAGATGGTGATAATCACAGGACGTTAGGAACACGCAGAGTCATTTTGTTCCACAGCTCAGAGACATTTTGCCCCCAGAATCTGAAAAATGCCTCATTTTTACTGTTCTGCTGGGTTCAAGAACCGGGAGACTTATATGAATTAGAGACATACATGATGCAGCAGTACAAACATTTAGAGAGTGGAGAAATGACTAAAAACAAAAAGGAAGGAAGCTGAATCCACGAAGGAGCATAATACTACAGCTGGATTTCTTTAATAGTGACTCACGGCCTGTCAGAGCTGTTGAGTCAGTAAATGTGTAAAACAAACCGGCATGCTGCTCACAGTTTATTCTCTCTCTCTCTCTCTCTTCTCTCTTTCTGTCAAGCCTCTGTCGATAGTAATCACAGATCTTTTGTTCACGAACAGAAACACTAAACTGGAAGAATGTGGTGCTGGTTTTAGGCCGAAGACTCCCACAAGACAAGAGTCTGTTTGGTGAGTCTGCTGATCTCGCTGTTCACTTCACGAAAACAGTCGTCCTGCTGTGCGAATATCTCTGCGTTGGTCTGACGCGTGACTTTGTCTCCGCTCTCAGACGAGGAGTCCGTGCTCATGGTGTGGAACAGCACGCTGTCGATGGAGGTCAAAGACCTGAACAAACACTGCGAGAAAAGAGAGCAGATCGCCGCCAAAATGAGAGAGCAGCTCCATCACGACTGAGCCCACATGTTTGTACGTATGGATTTTATTCCCTTTAAAACCGGCTTTTTAATTTTATTTTATTTTATTTGCGTGTTATCATTTTTATTTAATAATTCTGAGAGAAATGAACACACTGTTTTATGCCAGAAGGTCAGAAGAGTTTTGGTTATTTTACTTTCAGATTTCTCTACACAGATTTTTCACATTTGTTCTACTTCATCTAGACCATATCTACTAATCTCTGCACCAATCAGGATTTAGTAATTATTGAATCAAACTACAACGATAGTTGGTGGATAGTTGGTTGGTTTTAAACACGCTTTTTAAGTTAAACTTATAAATAAATAACTAATTCATAAAAGTCTTTTTTTATACATATTTGTACATTTTAAAGCAGTAGTTGTTACAGCAGAAAGTTTCAACAGTACTACAGTGTTGTATGGATAAAATCTTTTTGTCACTGTATTTTTAAATTTATACTTTGACACACTACAGCATCCATCCAGTGACACCACAGCATCCATCTTGAATACCATAGCAACCACATACAGTCTCCTTAGCAACCACCTGTTACGTCTTTAACCTCATAACCATCAGGAACCGACTGACCCTCTAGCTCCTTTCAGTTAATAAATGAGTCATAGCTTCACCATTTCAACTCCTTTCTTTGCTTCCACTTCAGTTCATTTATGTAATGTGGTAATTTTTCCTTCTTTGTCCCTGTCCTCTCTCCCACAGCTAAATATGATTGCTTATCTTATTGGACTGATCTTATATTTTTGATCTTACTATGTTATTATTTTACAAATTTCTGTTCTCCAGATTTTGAGCGCTAAATTTTGAGCTGAGAGAGCTGAGATTTTGAGCAGACAAACAATTAGTTATTAAAATTTGACACCTATAAATAGTTGGAAGCATATGATATCTACTGTAAGCATATATAAGGAGAGACTTGTGCAATGCAGAACAGTTGAACATAGTTGATTACCTTGAACTTTATTTTATTTTAAGTGCACACTTACTGCACTGACGTTCATATCAATGTCCAGACTTAAAAGAATTTCTTAAAGTTGACATCCATAATATCATCAAGAATGTAAGAGTAGTAATAGTACTAATAGTTGGTAGTAGTAGTGGTGGTGGCAGAAATCAAAATACCGTTTTGTTTTAATTATCTTTTACAGAACGTTTGTCGAAAAGGGATCAACTCTCCAGTGGATCGACGTCTCAGCGGGACACGTCGAAGGGGATGTTTTACCTCATTTTCTGACAGCCATGCGTACTTTCCAGTGAACCTGGGAGACCTGACGAGGGGAGCACTTTGAAACAAATCAAACAAAGAAATCCACACACACTTACGAATTTTTTTTTCCATGTTTTACCAGATGAAGACAATCTTTGTAATTTGTTTTTCTTCTAAAAGGGACACAGATGGTCTAATTTGTGTTTGTTATCAGTGCAGATGTTCAGGAAGACCTCCTGCGCCTGATGGAAAGACATGTTTGTTTACCTGTGATATGATTTTCAAACAAACAGGAGAACTGGGGAGAAAGCCAAAGAAAAAAAAGCCTCCATAAGTGTATATTTGATTATTTATTCTCATGTCTTGTGTGTGCGTGTTTACCCGTGAGCTTATTCGCGCCACATCAGTAAACCGACCACAGGACTTCTCAAATGCTGCCTGCTTTGTGCATTTTTCTATGTCGTGTTACTGAAAGTCTCCGTTTGTGATGCTGTCAAATTGAACAAGTCAGTAAATATTATTTTACGTACTGTGATGGCTTGCTGTGATTTTGTTGTCAAAGTATTATTTGCAAAAAGAAAAAAGGTGACAGGAGACAGAGTGGAAGAGGTGTCATGGTTATTTCTTTATAAGTAAAAGTAATTAAAAAAAGATTTCTTATTCTTTTCAGAGTAAATTTCTTTACATTAGGTATTTTGTATTTGTGGGTGGATATTGTATGATTTAAACTGTGGTATTTACATTATTTACATTAAGATGATTTCATATATTTCAGAGGAATAATGACTGTATGTATTGTCTGAAATCTGACCATGTGACAAAAGAGACACAAGAAAAATCATACACATCAGTTTCATGTTATGGACCATATTTGATCTTTAATTTTGACGGGGAAAAAAAGACATTGCATTTGAAGCCATTTCATGGAAAAAAAATATTTACAAGTACGACTCTGGTCCTCACAAACATTGACAGCACATTAGTATAAAACAAAGACACAAAGAGTTAAGGATTTGAAGTACTTCTGAACCTTAAAAACATGATGTTCTGATATCCAAACTATCAAGATAAATATATTTATAATATTTATATTATATTTACAGAATACCTTAAATATACAACGTCAGTCATGTATTCTATAAACAAATATAAATTACTTAGGCACACTTTTATCTCAAACAATCATGGGAGTGGTTTCTCTCACTGTCCTGGATCCTCTCACTGTTTGAACTAGGTTGTCCTAAACTTTCACTGAGAAAGATCTGTTCAGTCTTGCATCGTTTCGCCATCCAAAGTGGCTACACTGCAACTAATCTCAGCGCTCTTTGGCCAGCGGTTAGGGGTCATAATGTACACGTGATTTTTTCTGTTTTTTTGTTTTTTTACAGCAGGACTGGAAGCTGGCTTGATTCCCACTGCCCACAGACACCGGTGCACTCCAAAGATGACCTCTTGACCCCCTAACCCGCTCCTTTGCACGCTCCTCCTTTGCAGACTCTTGTTCAAGTAGTCCACCTTATTGCTTACACCTTTTTCTCTCCTGTAGCATCTGCGAGGAGGAGCGAGCAAAGGCCGGAGGGAGCGGGGAGCCAGAGATGAGTTTGGGACGCAGCCAAGAAAATGGGTGATGGGTTAGACAAGGATTATTCCAACAGTCATATAAGGTTCAGAGACGACAAATAAGAGAGCAGCTACGATATCTACAAAGAATATACAGTACGAGTGAAATATACATTGATGATACAGGCAACTAAACGCACGCAGAGGGGTGGAAGGGAGGAGCCGGGCAGGGCTTACTATACAGTCAGTCTATAAGTCCGACTCGGGCATGTCCGGCATATCTGCCATCAAGTAACCAATACCATAACGGCCGTTGGGTGCGGTGTCAGCATCAGGACCGCCGCTCTGCTTGCGGTAGATACTGTTGCCGGGCATCGGTGAGGGCACCTCGCTGGGGGACTTGCCTTGGATCAGGCTGGTGTCGTCGTCTTCTCCCGGCCGGGCGCTCTCCTTGATGATGCGGCCCTTTTTGTAGGAGACGGTGGAAAGGCCGCTGGTGTTCTCGTCGATGATGTTGAAGTAGCGCAGGCCAAAGACCACGGGCACCGGCATGATGGCCATCACCACCAGGGAGATGCAGACCACGATGCCCCACGGAGGGAAGCGCAGGGTCACCTCTTTGGTCTGGAGGAGGGACAACAAGATGGTAAGTGGTGTCAAATGTTATAATGTCATTGTTGAATTTCCTATAGCTGAGAACGTAAAGTTGAAATGACAGGAAGACAGGACCACGAACAGCAATTCCCTCAAGTCACCCAAGTTAGATATCCTAAATAACAGCAATTTATGAAATATATGTATTTTACTGTGTCAAATGGCACTTCTGCTATTTCCCTGAAGGCTAAAGTTATAGTTCATGTTCAGGTTAAATATTAACTTTTGATGGATTTTGATATTCATTTTCCCGGTTGTCATCTCTATTGAAAAAAAACTATACTATAAAAATTTTGCTCATCAAATGCTGAAAGGATTATTTGTTCCTGATTAGTCAAATGATTCATTTTACTGAGGAAAAATGCCAAACTTTCATTAGTCTTTGCTTCTCAAATATGTGAATTAATATCTGGTGTCTACTTGAATGCATCTTTTAGAGAGAGTCACTTTGAGGAAAAAGGATGACCAGTCACTCTGTTCACTCAGGTAAGGTAAATCCACCTCACCTAAGACTTAGTTCAGCTGCCGGTGAAGCTAATTAGCCGCTTTGGTGAGCTGTGAGAAGTGTTAGCCTCACTGGACAAATTAAAGAATACATGCAGGGACACTTTGTCCCATTTGGCCTTTGCTCCACTAACTGAGGGTTTCAAAATGACTAGTTTTCTCTTGATGTGATCAAACAGGTGCTTGAATGTCTCCGTGGTCGACTGCACATCCTGTTGATTGTCTGAAGGAGGCCTGACCATGTGTTTATCAGTGAAAGCTTTGCCTTTCCCCCCCTCGTTTTTAGCGACTGCCTCATTTACTTTGAACCTATTAATTCGCTTTTTACTTGTTCCAGGTTTTTCACAAGTGCGAGAACTTCCACCCCTCATTGATCCCCAGTCCCAGGAGAGATGGAGCCAGAGACGTTGACTCACCTCTTCCTGTATCCAGGCACTGTAGCTGGGCGGCGTCATGGTCAACTGGATGAAGCTGGAGCACAGGAGGATCAGCAGCAGGATGGGCGTGATGTACTTCCACATGTAGTAGTAGAAACGGTACGGCGTAAAGCCCAGCATGTCCTTCAGGTCTTCAAAGAATCTGAGGAGAGAGGCGAGAGGGGGGGGAGCGAAAACAGAGCGACGCAGCAGGAGATGAGATCAGATGTTTGTGGTAAAGAATTCACAATAGTCTCATATTTCTGCTTCATAGACCTGATGGCCTTTACATGCTGTTTATATGCTGCTTTCATGCTGCTTCTTTAAATTGTTTCATTCAAACAGTATCCCCATTCAGTGGTTGTATAAATAGTCTTCAGAAATGGACGTATTTGGCAGTCAAAAGATTCATGTTTACCACCCTAAAGTCATAACAGTGCAGACTTTAACCTCTGAAGGCTATTTATACCAGGTTATTTTTTATAAGCTTTGATTAAAAATATACATATAATAAGTCTGAAATTGTTTTACAAAACTATTTGAAGAAAAAAAAACGTTTTTTTTATTGACACAATATTTCACTTATGATCTCAACTGAGTATAATAGCTTTTTCTGTAATAAGTGTAAAGACTAAAATCACCCATAAAAGTTTAAATTCTGCATTGTATGGGTATAATCTACTTGTTTTTACATCTTATGAGTGCCGAGTGATTCGTGAAAAGTGAGA
>JAKKUS010000096.1:0-19000 GCA_023238725.1 Scortum barcoo
CTGTGTTTGCATGTTCTCCCTGTGCCTGTGTGGGTTTTCTCCTCCCACAATCCAAAGACATGCAGGTTAGATTAATTGACAACTCTAAATTGCCCCTAGGTGTGAATGAATGTGAGTGGTGTCTGTCTTTCAATGTCAGCCCTGTGACTGACTGGTGTCCAGTCCAGGGTTGTACCCTGCCTCTTGCCCAAAGATAGCTGGCTCCAGCACACATCTGAGCACCACTTGTTGTTGATCCTGAAGCAGACACCTCCTCCCTTGCTCTATGGTAGATAAAACATAATAATGTGCCCTTCAAGAGAAGCCCAGTACAAATCAAGGAATCGCCCAGCACTTCAACAAAGCCACCCACTCCTGTCTGTTGCAGCAGACCACATATTGTAATTTGTATCTATCACATGCCAACCCTCTTCCTCTTGGACTGTTTGGCTTCAGCCAGTAATTAGTAGGTCAAACTAGCTTTTATCTTTTAAAGCTTATTTCTTTATTATTTAATACTGAGATGCCTTTAGTCACTGTTGTAACCTTCCAGCCCAACTTGCTGTTCCCGTTATGGCATCCAGCTAAATACACAACTTCCTCATAGATGTTGCATGGTTGTTAAAATCATAAATGTCTTATCAAATACATCAACAAATACTGATTTAAAATCATAAATGTCTTATCAAATAGATCAACAAATACTGATTTACTTCTCCTTTTCCATACAGATACTTGCTTTGTATGACACACCTACCTTGGAGTGAAAGACTTGATGAGCCACTCTAGGTCACGTATCTTGAATGGAAACAGCACAAGATGAGTGGTGTTGTCCAGATTAGAAGAACTGTTTGGATACATCACACGGTGCGTTGTTTTGTTTCCAACGTCTTTTTCATAGCCTTTAGTAGGGTCCACGGTTTATTCTAAATGGTACACAAGATAAACATTTTTATATCATGTAGCTATCAATAATATGGTGACTGAAGTTCACATAACAAAGAAGTAATAAAAAAGAATAAGAAGGAAAAAGAAATAAAAAAGTTGCCGGCCCTATTATATGTAGTAGATGGACAGATTTGGGGTTTTCTGGGCATTTTATGACACTACAGAGAAAAATCTGGTGTCACAGTTTCTTCCATTATACATACATCATTGAAGCAGAATTTTTAAAGGTGGCAGTAATGTTTGTATTTTTAGAAGGTACTAGACCTCTGGGGATTTCAATGTATAGCTGATGATGCACTATACCTTATGACGATATCATGAAAATCTATGAGAGGTCCGTAGTGTGATCTTTTTAGATTAACAGAGTTCCCCACAACAGCACAAGTGGTGCAGCGGTCAGGACTGGACTCTGTAACATCTGGACTGGCTGGGAACATCTGAAACACTTTCTCCACTGTTGAATTGTAGAAACTGTAGTTGCGTCTTTCAAACTGTATGCGCTAAAAGAAGAACAAAAAGAAAGTTTCACCAGTGTTTACAGTGCAGTCTTAAATTATGGTTGTATTACACTAAATTGTTTTTACAATTATGATGTAATGACAAATGTAATTGCTGCTTGGATTACATTGAAGGCAATCTTTTTGTTTGTGAATGACGAGCTCCTTTTATGGAGTTCGTCACATTTAGTTGGTCAGGGGGTTAATGGCAGGCATGCAAAGCACAGGACTTTGATTTGTGTCAGTTTTGTTCTGAATTTAACTCAGATCTTTGAATTACTAATTTTAACATCAGCTGTTCACAGTTTTGAATAAATTCACATAAATAACAATAAATTCTCCTTCTTAAGTAACTTCTAATCATAGCAGCCATAACAAAGCATTTTTAGGATTTAAAAGTTGATGTTTACCTTCCACCATTTAAAGTCATCTTCTGAAATATTGTTTTCCTTTGTCAAAAAGGGCTGAGGAGCTGCTTTCATGAGCTCACTAAACCATGGATCCCACTCTGTTAAACATTTGTGGCATGCACACAGGCTTGCATTTTGAGGGGGTAAGGAGTCATGGGATACTGATAAAATCCATGAAGATGTAGAAACCACGGCAAGGACAGTGATACACAGTAAGGAAATGAAAACCCAGGCTTTTCTGGAAAGCATCTTGTCAGTGTGATGTTCTCGAATGAGGATCAGATTCAATCTGTGGATTTAATAGGTGGTGAAATACACGTGAGTCTGGCTTCATGAATGTGACAATCTAACAGCTAAATACAAGAAGCTGCTTCAGCCAAAGCTGAATACTTCACATGTGCATACATATATAACAGTACTAAACACTTGAAAATACAGGCATTCTGTCATACATAAACATGCATTCATAACATGACAATATGTGTAGATGAGTGTAAGGCCAATGTGTGTGCTTATCTGGAAGTCATCATACTTGATACTAGCTGGTTGCACTGAAACAATGCTCCACCACTTCCAATAATCTAATCATCATGGAAGCATGTCTTACAAAAGAGCCAATGAGAAAAAATGGAAGTTGTTATATTGACTTTTAATGTGGGTATATTCATAACGTTCACTCTGAGTTAGACAAAAACTCAGGATTAGCGCAACCACTCTTTGTAAAGGTCCTTATTGACTTCCTAAATTTGAAGTTGCTGTGGTTCATTCTCAATGAATGAATGCATGTTGTATGTAAAGTATGACCCCTATAAAAGGCCTAAACTAAAAGTTTGAAATGAAAATCAAAATAACTGAATCCCTGCTGAGTTTAAGTCATCACAACTGAAACTTTCTTGGGATGTACTGGGATGTTACATATGCCTACTAAATCTGCATCATATCTATGACTGCGTTTTGGCATGTAGATGTCATAAGGTTGGACGCTTGTGAAACATGAAATTTGGGCAGACTGGACAATGTAAAGCACACAACCATGTCACCACAGCCATGCTGTTCAACAGAAAGTTATGAATATCACTTACTTTTCATTGCAAAGGTCTTTGGATTACACTGCTTTAATTTGTATTGAACAATAAATTTAAAATGGCCATCATGACTTGGGGTATGGCTCCAAGAGATTTTTTTAAGACTTAAAATATTACATGTGCTGTCTGCATTACATACATCTATGTAAAATGGACCACAAGGTCTACTTCGTTGAATTTTAGCTATTCAAAAATGCCAACATGCCACACCCAAGCCCAACTGTGATATCCATCAAAATACTATGTGTGTATGTGTATATACACACACAAACAGAGCCAGAGTCATATTCCTTGTATGTGTAAGTATACCTCAAACAAAAAAGGTGATTCGGATTCAGATTTAACATGTAAGCAAACTAATTTCCTGTAAAGTATGTGAATAAAATGAAATGCAATAAAAATCTGAAAATCTTTTGTAAAGAGAGCTTATAATTTATCAAAGTGGCTCAACTAATTGTTTCTTTTCAGAAATCAAAAATCCATTGGAATTAAAAAAAATATACATATGTTTTAGTTGGTAGGTTAATACTATTGTGTCTATTTTTATAATAATATAGCAACCATAGCAGCACTAGTTGCTAGACACAACTATAGTGTCACTATATATAGCATCAGGTTAATCATTCTAAACCCACCACCTTTGGAAATGCATCAAAATATGTGGTAAAATAAATATTTTATTTCTTTCTTACCTGACCAAAGACTTGATACGACAAGAAAAAACCCAGTTTTCCATAGAAACAGGCTGATAAGGAAATGGGAGTGCTGTCCTAGTAGTCCTACTTATAAGTGGGCAGAAGGCAAGAAACTAGTGTGGACATCAAGCACTATGTTGTTTGGGCACTGTAACAGGCACAGGGGAAGGGTGGCTTAACAGCAACCAAACAGGTTTTACAGCAGTTGTACAACAGACATGGATATAGTCTGATAGTTAGGGTATGATAATTCAGCCACTGAATTAACTGGATCTGTCGATCCACTACCTGTTTCTGGACTGACATAATTCAACCATGCACTGTGAAAGACTTATAAAAACATATAAACATATAAAAACAATACAACAAAAAAAACACAATATGGTGAGTTGGAGAAAAGAGACAGACAGTGCTTCTGTCCTGCAAAAAATGAAAAACACAAATTAATTAGTTAGGCAGTAAATTGATCTAAAATGCAAAACTAACATTATCAAAACACCTTTGAGTGAATCTGGGAAGGCACAGCAACAACTGCACTTCAATCTCATAGTCATTGTTTATTTTCAAATCCGATGGAGTATAGAGCCAAAACAACAGAAAATGTCTCACTGGACTCAGTCATAGCACTGTGAAACACATGAAATACACAACATTTTTTGTACATTTTCACTGTTATTTAAAGCAGAAGTAGGTAATTTCTTTAGAAACTGACTTTTAGTTATATTCACTAAAACTGTCTCTATGTCCTGATAGTAGTGCATGACTGTCCTAAAAATCTGCCTCCTCTGGTTTTACCTACTGCCTCTAATGCCATTTCCAAAACAAACTGACACAGTGTCAATCACTGTGGACGCTCTCCCTGCTCACTGCTCTCACAGTTAAGATAGTAGTATATATATGGCACCTTTGCGCGTGCATGTACTTCCGGCCCCCACTTCCGGAGCCCCCCCCCATCTGTCTTATAGTAAACAAACGGTAATGTACAGCGTGTTTATGACCGTGTGATCCGACTACACGTGTATTTCCCATCATTGTCACATCCTGCGATGTCTTATAGTAAGAGAAAGATAGATGAATGAATGTGTGTGTGTGTGTGTGTGTGTGTGTGGCTAAACTGAATCGCAATGTAGTGCGCTATAAACTGAGTACGGGTTTTTTTTTATTTAATCTGTAAGCGCGATGTAAGAGTTTTATGAACGAATGACTTTTTATGAACGAATTAAACTGAATGAATTGAAATGTAGTAGGATTGTTTAATTTATCTAATGAATGTGTGTGCCTTCATCAACATAGAAACGACTGCTTTGGCGTTGTTATCTGCTGCTTTTTTTCCTGAGGTTAAACTGAATGAATGAATTTAACTTTAGAACGGTAAAAGTACGTCTAGTAGAAGAAGAAGATTTTGAAATTGCGCTGCGGAGTCCTCGCGAGTGAATACAATGAGGGCGCCACTTAGACGAGACGCGCTAGTCACTTCAGATGAATGTGATCCGGCGGATCGACAGCCATTTGTATTTGTCTCATAGTAAACCCCCACCGGTATAAACAAATGCCGGATCCCAGGTGTGTATAGCGTGTTTATGACCATGTGACCCGACTATACGTGTATTTCCCATCATTGTCACATCCTGCCATGTCTTATAGTAAGAGAAAGAGATAGCCATTTGTCTTATAGTAAATAAATGACAAACAAAGGCCGAATGTGTTTATGACCAATAGTGTTTGCATGGGGGGGCTATGTGACCGACCACTTGTTAGTAGTCCGCATGTCTGATGATTTTCGGGGAACACAGGGAAGAAGCGAGACCAGGCGGAGGGCCAGACGGTGTTGGTAACAAGCAATTGAATAGAGTTCATCCAACTTAATTTTAATAAGTTATATTAACTCTACTGAATCTGATCAGATATAAATAAATATTTAATTTTTTTCAAATGAAAAGTCTGCATTGCTTCAACTCAATTGTAAAGAAAGTCAGTTTATCCAACTTAAGTATTTGCCTCATTCAAAAGTAAATTCTACACATTTACAACCTAAAATCATAGGCTTCAAAGATTGTAACGTTTGTTGTAACAGCAATGCATAAAGATAGTTTGTAAATATATTAAAAATACAAAAAACTGTCAAATTAAGCAACACAAAACTGCCTTTTGTTCTCTATTAACAAAATTAACAGAAGCAATTCTCAACCACTTATCAAAGCAGTTGATATATGTATGTATATATATATATGTATTTAGAAGTATTCAAATACATATTTTTAAATTTTACTACCCAAAATTATTAATTGTGAAAAATTATTAATTGAACAATCAAATCAACAGTAATTAACAACAGCTCTTGTTTTATGCATTTGCTACTAATCGCAGTCCAATACTGATTGTCTATGAAACAAGCAATATAATGCCTTATTAAGCCAATATAATGGCTAAATCTGAAAGCAATCCAACATTTAACAGAAGCATAACAAGCTGTCTAACCTTAATTAATGAAACAGGCATCTGTTTATGAACTTTTACCAACCCACTATCACTTTGGGCAAATATGGCCTTCAACATACAAGGCACACAAAGGTATTGTTTCATTCAATGTTCACAACTGTTTTTAAGATACATTTTCTGTAAAGCAAACAGCATGGTGGAATATATTTTTGAGCTCTAACCAGTAACTGCTCATGCTCAAGAGTCAAGTGCTATGTAACTTTTTGTTTCAAAAACCTGAAAAGCAAAATCTCTCAATTTGAGGGAAACATTTTTTATATTGGGCCAGATCTTAGAAGATCTCAGAAGTCTTTGGGCCAGGGGACCATTATAGTCCTTACTGTAAACTGTGAAGTCTACCATACAAGCTCTGAAGTCTGAACTTTGTAGGACATCTTGTGTGGATCAAGCTGCATGAACACCTTCTGGAACACTTCAAATGTGAAACGTAGAGGCTTTGGATAAG
This sequence comes from Scortum barcoo, assembly GCA_023238725.1. Classification (NCBI taxonomy): domain Eukaryota; kingdom Metazoa; phylum Chordata; class Actinopteri; order Centrarchiformes; family Terapontidae; genus Scortum; species Scortum barcoo. Next base: position 6,559 of record JAKKUS010000096.1, read on the forward strand.
CTAGGTTGAGTATGTACACCAAACCTAGAAGATGGGCACAAGCTGAGGCAACTGAAGTCAGGTCATGCAACACCTCCATTCCCTCTATGACAATGCCAATGTCTGCTGGAGGCTCTTGCAGTCCTTCTCCCTCCTTACGAATAACAAACACTGCCGTGGTAAGTTGCTCCAGGTCCCTCTGGACATCCTCTGCACTGTTGTCCTAAAGTAGAGTACACAGCACAAACAAGAAGTCACTTTTCAAAACAATTACCTGAAATAAATGCCTTGTGTGTGTGTGTGTGTAGACTGAGAGAGAAATACAACTCATGATGAGACAAATCAAAGTACTTAAGATGCAAGGAGTCATGATGAAGGGCAAGACATTTATATAGCATGATGATTTTCTAATGTTTAAAACCAGTTTAGACATGGTTTAAATGTTAAATTACGCAAGTGTGCAATCCCACTAACGTCTCTGCTACCTTACTTGGACTTCTGGCACATCCTCATATTTGATATTAATATATAATACTTTCACACTTTCACAGATAATGTTGTGATGTTAGACAATCAGCACGGCTGTTAAATGGCAGTTAAATGTTAAATAAATAACATACTAATAACCAATCTACTGTTTATTTGAAAAGATGAGCTGATGCATGTTGAAACTGACAACATATTCCCTAATAAGGTCATCTGCATCTTCTCCCAGGAAGATAATGAGAGCGTTTCAGGACACACTCCCTCTGAAGATGGATGTCATCAGCCTGGAACAACATTATCATCATTACTATTTTCCAAATCTCCTAATAAATGTATCCTTAACTCTTCCGCATAGTGTTCACAGTAAGAGGCCGCATCACATTCTGGCTCCATTGTGACTCCTTAACACAGGTGGATACCACTCTAACCAGTCAATGTGTCCACAGGGTATTTAAGATTTGGTCTTAACACCTTGTCCTAAACCAGCTATCATTACCAGTCATGTGCAGTAGATAGACATTTTATGATCATAACATGAATAAATATACAGGTTAAGGACAGTTGTTCCGTAGTGAGAACAAGTGGACATTTAACATTAAACTTGGAAAGTTGGAAGCAACAAAATGTCATATTCAGGTACAGCAACACACCATCTCTTGTAACATATAAAACATCACATCACATTGGACTTAAACTGTCAGAATATTGAGAAAGGCAGAACCTGTGACTAGATGCAGTGGACTCTGGGAAAAATGAGAGCACAACGGAGCAAATCTTGAGATGCAGGAAACACCAGTTAATTATTAGCATAAATTTATCATAGACTATCACTCCTAAGGAGTTTTTAAATTACATAATGTTTAAATTCTGATTGCCTATTTCAATGAGGGTGAGCATTGGTGAAATATATACCTGGTCTAAAGTTTGTATGATGTTTGCTGTTTTTTCACGTTTTGCTCCTCCTTTGGCCTGGATAATGTGTATCAAACTGATCCGAGTACTTGTCAAGCTGGGCCAAAAACGTCTGCTCAAGGGGTAGAGCCACGAAGCCTCTGGAATTCCGCATTGATCTGAAACATAAAAAGATATAGTGGATACTCCACCATGCATTAAAAGAAACAAAAGGTTTCTTCAACAGGTGCACACACACACACACACACTTTTAACAGTCAAGTATTCTCCACGACTGCCAAATATCAATCCTCATATGTCAGAACTAAAAATGCTACATCTTAATACTTCTTAATAATAAATAATAAATCTCACTCACGACATAGGATGACTAGTCAAAATTATCAGTAACATCATCAACACTCCTACCTCCTTCTCTCGGAAAAGTGCAGACCATCTCTCCATAAAGTCCTGAACCAATGGTCCTTGGTTCACCACTTCCTGTTGCCTGTAGGCAAATGTGCGAGCCATTTTGTCTGCAATGACGCCTTCATTGTTCCTCTTTTGGATCTCCTTGAGAAGTTCAAGTCTGACTTTTTCAAGACTTTCTTGAGTCTCTCCAACAGGGAAGGATGGATAAAAGTTAGCTTCAGCTCGTTTTGGCTTTTTTTACTTTTCTGGTAGGGAAAATAACTGTAGTTGCTTTAGATTTTAAAGAATTTATAGACACCTCTGGACAGCTCTGCACTTTGAGCTGAGTTCTATAGTTCCCCATTTTGTACATCAGTCTCTGTTTCCGAACCATAGCAGCCAGTAAAGGAGCCATGGTTCTTTCAAACAAGGATGCTTTTTTGATTAAGGCCTCTGCAACTGCATAAAAATGTGCATCTTCTGGGTAAGCTTTGTATTTGTAAATTTCTTCTGCTACGCTATTCAAGATATCTGACTTCATTCAGGGAGGTGACAGCCAACATTTTGTGGCTCACCTGATACTCAGTGTTTCCCTTTTCAAGCTGGAGCTCAGTATCATATGAAAATCTTGGAACTGGAAAGTCCTCTGGCCACTGTTGAGTTCGAGATGACACAGGATGAGTGTATCATTGGATGCAAAAGCACCACTGTCACCCGAGTCAAGGGGAAAAAATGAGATGATGCTGTCTCACCGGCACTGATCAAAGGTGGAATTGTTTCTGGATGGATCACCTTGATTGTTTCCCAAATCTTTCAGTTCAGTTGTTGAAATGAGATTGAAGTAGCCATTGCCAAAGTCTTCATCCATATATCGTAACCTTATGTTGTCCTTTAATCCGAAAGTATCCTTTACCTTGCTGAGAAACTTATCTATTGAGTCTGGTATACCATTTGGAAGAGTCAGTTTTTCAGTGTTGTTCTCCCCCAAGATCACCCTGAGTCTTGCATGCTTTAAACCAGTCATGGCAGTCTGGGGAAAAGACACAAGCACAGTTAACGCTTTTGGTTAGCAGGACATAGATTTTTTCTTTGTAAACAAAAACAAATAAATAATAAAAAGTGGGATAAAAACATTGCCATTGTAAAGCTTTATGTATTTTAGACAGCTTATGACCTGCTTGTTGTTCACACACAGCAATATTAATCAATATATCATCAGTGTGACTATATCTTTTGTTTCTGTGTAATAAAATCAATTACAGTCTCACCCTTTAAACATGGATGTATCTTTTTAATGTGACAAGACGCATTCCTCCAATTCTGTAGTCTGTCAGTATGGGGTATGTATGGGTATGTATCACAGAATTGTCGCGGCTCAACAAGTTCCACTTCCTGCCTGGTGATGTTTTCAGATCAAAAGATCTGTAATGTTCAATATACCACCCACTGAGCTTCTTCACTATGAAGATTGACTTGTCTTGCAGTATAACCATTTGGAGAATTTCACAGAACTCTGGCAATCCTCCCAGTGAGCCATGGATCAAAATCATCCCACACTTGTAGTGTAGTCCATTGTGTGTCACACTTTTAGCCAGCCACTTTTTAACTGTCGGATCAATTGTGGATAATGTTCCACAAAATGGTGCTTAGTTTTAAGTTCACAGCTAGTCTTGAAATCTAATTTGATGCTCTTGCTCTTGCTCTTGCTGATTTTACTTTGTGTGACTTGTATGTTGAAGGCCATATTTGCCCAAAGTGATAGTGGGTTGGTAAAAGTTCATAAACAGATGCCTGGTTAGACAGCTTGTTAAATGTTGGATTGCTTTCAGATTTAGCTGGCTTAATAAGGCATTATATTGCTTGTTTCATTAATTAATTGTTCATGATCAACTGCTTTGATAAGTGGTTGAGAATTGCTTCTGTTAATTTTGGGCTGTTGCTGACTATTTACAAACTATCTTTATGCATTGCTGTTACAACAAACGTTACAATCTTTGAAGCTATGATTTTAGGTTGTAAATGTGTAGAATTTACTTTTGAATGAGGCAAATACTTAAGTTGGATAAACTGACTTTCTTTACAATTGAGTTGAAGCAATGCAGACTTTTCATTTGAAAAAAATTAAATATTTATTTATATCTGATCAGATTCAGTAGAGTTAATATAACTTATTAAAATTAAGTTGGATGAACTCTATTCAATTGCTTGTTACCAACACCGTCTGGCCCTCCGCCTGGTCTCGCTTCTTCCCTGTGTTCCCCGAAAATCATCAGACATGCGGACTACTAACAAGTGGTCGGTCACATAGCCCCCCCATGCAAACACTATTGGTCATAAACACATTCGGCCTTTGTTTGTCATTTATTTACTATAAGACAAATGGCTGTCTCTTTCTCTTACTATAAGACATGGCATGGCAGGATGTGACAATGATGGGAAATACACGTATAGTCGGGTCACATGGTCATAAACACGCTATACACACCTGGGATCCGGCATTTGTTTATACCGGTGGGGGTTTACTATGAGACAAATGGCTGTCGATCCGCCGGATCACATTCATCTGAAGTGACTAGCGCGTCTCGTCTAAGTGGCGCCCTCATTGTATTCACTCGCGAGGACTCCGCAGCGCAATTTCAAAATCTTCTTCTTCTACTAGACGTACTTTTACCGTTCTAAAGTTAAATTCATTCATTCAGTTTAACCTCAGGAAAAAAAGCAGCAGATAACAACGCCAAAGCAGTCGTTTCTATGTTGATGAAGGCACACACATTCATTAGATAAATTAAACAATCCTACTACATTTCAATTCATTCAGTTTAATTCGTTCATAAAAAGTCATTCGTTCATAAAACTCTTACATCGCGCTTACAGATTAAATAAAAAAAAACCCGTACTCAGTTTATACCGCACTACATTGCGATTCAGTTTAGCCACACACACACACACACACACACACACATTCATTCATCTATCTTTCTCTTACTATAAGACATCGCAGGATGTGACAATGATGGGAAATACACGTGTAGTCGGATCACACGGTCATAAACACGCTGTACACCGTTTGTTTACTATAAGACAGATGTCTTTTATGACCTCCGGTGGAAGTAATGAAAAAAATAAATAAATAAAGGGGGGCTCCGGAAGTGGGGGCCGGAAGTGTGCACACTTGCGTGCACGCGCGTGCTCGTACATGCACGCGCAAAGCTGCCATATATACTACTTAAGATCCTCTGTATCAGCCTCAGGGGGTAGCTTACACAACAACAACTAGAGGCAGTGAGAAATCTGACTTTCCTCTGACAACTACTGCTTAAACCTCAAAGACAAGTAATCAAACGATGACCAGTGATGAAAAGAAGCTAAAAAAAGAATCTGACTGAGCTTGAGATAAAGGAAGAATAACACCAGATCAAAACACACTCATTATTCAGAAAGCAGAGAATCATTTGTGTGTTTTAGTCATAAACATATCAGTCAGTAATTAACAATGAAGCTGGAAACCAACTGTGGAGACAAAATACCTCTGGAGGCTGGACCAGCAACTGGGCAGGCTGACTGGAGATCGGAAACAGTGCAGAGTTGGGTTAGGGTTGGTCTTGTAAGGATCACCAACAGGAGACCAAAGTTCAGGCTGGGAACAACTGATAGAGACCCACAAAGTTCAGACTGGGCATCAGCGGGCATAGTCCAAGGGGGAAACAGAGGCTGGTGTTGGCAGGGCCACTGACAAAGAGGAACCAGGCGCTGGTGCTGACCACCAAACAACAGCCAAACTGCGGACAGAGAGGAACCATTGGCTTGTATTGGCCAGAGGAACCAGGAGCAAATGTCCTGCCCATTAGTAGAGCCCATTAGTGGACAACTGACAGGGAATGAGGAAAGACTGGTGGAAACGTCAAACATTAGTGCAAGTGCAAGACATCTTGTGATAGCCCAGTGATTGTGTAAGTATTAGAATCTTACCTTGTACGACTATCCTTGGTGTGCTGGGCAGGGCATCTGCCTGGGTGGGGTAAATCTGTATGAAGAAGTCAAGCTACTCAACTTTGAAATATTAACAATAAGGATGAAGAAAGTTTGGCACAATCAATGACGATTGTTCCGTGATGTTTGACTTATATCTCAGGTCCTCAAAATATGGGTTATTTTCATTTTCAGTCCCCTTGAAAGTTGGGAAAGATTCCATTCAATCTGTCCCAAAAAAATCAATAGAGATAATTTATTAATTTCTTAAATAAATTTACTAAATCCGTTTGCGTAGAGTGTGTTCCAATATCCCAGCAGATCGAAATATAAAACACAACCTGTGCATTATCATGGCTATATAATGAAACAATGACTTTCATCAGTGAGTCTTCTTTGTCCTTGAAGAAGGTCCTCATCACGAGTGTGGCAGTGAGAAAGAATCTCCAGGATCAGTTTTGATGTCAGCATGAACTGTCCTCACTTCTTTTCTCTAGCAGAGCAGCTAAACCTTAGAGATCTGGAGCATCCTTCTTCCTTTTCCAGCCTCAGACTCTCAAATGGAGTCTTGAATCTAGTTCAAAGCCTGTAAGTATGCTTAAATGCCATATCTGGAGCCCCTTCATGGACAGGACAGGCCATTCAATTTAATTCAATTCAGAGATCCAATTCATTTCGGCTTTGGTCTTACTGCGGGCAAAAACACACACTCTTCTATGATTTGTGTGTCCAGACATCATTAACCAATCTGCGTTCATTGCCATGGTAACGACGCAGGCGTCCGTTACTACGTGCGCTGGTGACGCGTCTTTCCATTGTGGAGGCATGAAGAAAATAGATCCGTCTTCACAACCTGCAGACTGTCACTCTGCCCTCCGTCGATATTAGTTGAATATTGGGTATTGAAAGCACAGGGAGAAATCCAGTTGTTTTGAAAAAGGAGGTTTAAAACACATTTCCTGCATTTCTGCACCACCTAACCTCTTGGATTAAACCACCTGCATTATCAATAAGATTGAGAGTGCTATAAAAATCTAGAATGCTTCATGAACAATATACAACTGGGCGGGTCAGGGCAGGATTATTAGGACTGACGTGGATGTTTGAAATGATATGCAGCCTCAGATAAAGTAGGATTAGAATGTCTTGTGCCAGAGACTTCTGAAAATTACACCACGATCAGATAAAATAGAAAAACAAAAGCAGTAATGTACATGATATTGAAAAGAGAGAGAGAGAGATTGAAGGTACTATTACGCATGGTATTGATAGTAATATTGATGAGGATGTTTAAAATAATGGTAGGTTGCAGGTTACCACAGCATCATCAAGGTCAAATATAGACAATTGATGCTTCAGATATGATAAATCTGATGGTTGATTTCCATTATACTCACAAGGCCATCTTCAGAGCCTAGAAATGGCAACAAAGCACAGATCATTTGGATGATTTTAGTGATATCAGTCATGTTACACAGTAATCAAGGCACCAATACTTTGGATTCCTTGGTGCACTCTAAGACAACAAGCTGCAACTTAATTTTAATAAAAAAGTGTTTTAAAAAAGTGTGGAGTCAGAGGCCCAAGCAGGTTCATTCAATAGGCACCTGTCTTCTCCTATGTTCTATTTTTAGCTCATGATCACAGTGAAGCTCAGTGATTCTCACCTTTGTACACAGACTCCTGCGTGGACTGACAGACTGAGACTGACAGCTAAAGCATCCTCTTGCAAAGCTGTTGTTGCAAAAAATGTCTGTTACTCATTACATTTTGGCGTTACTTTGCATCTCCACAGCACAGACGCAGAGGAGAGCGAGTGAGACATAGGACGTTATGCAAACTATGAGGCCACATGTGGTCATTATATATCAAGTTATTATCCAGTGAAGCTGCAGAAGATCATAGGTGTAATGTTAGTGCAAAAGCCTATGTCATGCAAGAAGAAACAATAAAATATGCAGTGAAATTAGACTCAAAACAGTCACAAATGCATGTCACATGATCTACAAATGAAAACTCAGATTTACAAATGTGTACCAGTTGTGCCTAATTTTGGACACTCACAAATGCGTGTTCCAGGGTCATCTGGGCTTTCAGTGACTTTGTGTGTAATTTCAAAGTTTTAAACAAGGTTTAGATAAGCAGCTGCTGGTGGGCTTTTTCATCTGCAAGGCAAAAAGACAGTCAGGCAAAAAGCGCACGTCCGTGCTGGTGGCCAAACATGTTGCAGTGGGGTTAATAGGTATAAATAATAGTAGATATAATATTCATGATGATGTTCAGTGTCACCTTAGAGTGCAGACTACTTTAAGTGTTACTTTAAAGCAGTTCTCCCAAGGTCTGGTGCAAATATAAAATTAATCTTAAATTTGGTAAGCTGGTGCTGTCCTAAAAAAAAAAAAAAAAAAAAAACATTTTTCATAAACTATGTTATAATATTTCTGTAGAATTGTTTTTACAAATTAAGCTTTAAAACAAAAAGACATGGATTGTGGAAGAAGCTGCCAGATGTGTACTCTTGTACTATGATGATGTCTTCCTCTTTAGTAAGAAGTAAGAGAGCACCCTCTATGGTTGAACATGTATAACAACATCATGATAGGTCTAATTTTCAATTCTTTCATTCATTCGACTGAAAGTCATTCTTACTTGATTTTAATCATTTCTTGGTATGAATGGTTGTCATTTTGTCTCTCCACTGGCTGGTTTTTCAGTGGCTGATCTGACAGGACACAGCTCTTTGTAATATGAAACCCATAAATAGGAAAGGTTGGCCAGTGTGAAGGAACTCAGATTCAGATTCAGATTTCCTTTATTAGTCCCACAGTGGGGAAATTTACAGCGCAACAGCATCAAACTGCACATGTTGTGTTCCTGTCAGGGGTCAAATATAGTAACTCTTGTTTCTGTGGAGATTCAATGCAATACAATGTATTCAACTGATAAAATTAATAAAAAACTAATGCTAATAATGAACATTAACCCTGAGATCTCCAGGCAGGGAGTTCGACAGACAGACAGAAGGCCTAAGCACCTTCAAGGCTCATTAGGAGCCTATCACACACGTAGGCTAGAGCCTGTTAATTTAAGTCTTTAAAAACAAGCAGCAAAAGCAATTCTTAAACTGACAGGTGACCAGTGGGGGGCAGCAAGGATGCTGTAATGTAATCATTTCACTTGCGTCTGTCTCTTTGGTTCAGATCTTTGCAGCAGCACTATGTTGTCTTTGGCTTGGCTTTTGACAGGTGAAACCAGAGTAAGGTGTGTTGCAATAATCAGAGGTGGAGGAGAAGAGAGCATGATCGTTTCTAGATCGACAGAGGAAATGGGTGACCTGAGCTTGCTGAAATGTCTAAGTTGGACAAAAGAGAACTTTAGTGCGCAAAACACAACTCTGGGTCAAAAATAACTTTATTCAAAACATAATAAATTAGATGACGCACTGAGACTAGATGAGAGATGGTTTATGCTACTGGTACTGCAGCCAGAGGGTGTAATTATAATTATTTCTATACAACCTTTGTTGGCAGACAGCTTTAAGAGGAATAGAGTTGCATAGCATCCATGTTACTGTGCAAGTCGATATTGTATCTATACATGATTAAATGATTGTCATGTCAATGTTATGTGATAAACTTGTATGTGACTTTTGTCTTCTCAGGCTGTTCTATGAATACTTGTTTTTGTGACACATGTACTGAATATTTATACATATTATAACTTATAGCTTAACTTAACTTATATTATAACTTACCATATTTGAGGCAAGATTTAAGTGTGGCACATTTCATTACAGGGAAATTCAATGTGCTTAACTTCAAAATGTATATAGCACATAAACCATGCAGAAGAATTCAGAAATGTAAAAACAACATTCAGTACACATTACATTATAAAATGTGAGAAATCTTTTAAATCTTTTAAGCTGGTATTGAAATAATCTGATATATTAGCAAAGATTACATTAGTTTACACTATGAAAAGTCATATTAATACACAACATAAATAGTTTCTGGTCAGTGGAACATTAAAGTGTGTAAAAATGACACTTGTAAACCCAACAGCTGTTTCTACAGCTACATATTTATACCTGTTGATTATGTTTTTCTAGATAATCAACCGGTATGCAAATAATCCATCACCATCTCCATGCAATGTAAATAATGTCCTTGACTTGTCAATTTATAGACTGAAGCTTTGGAGAAAACTGAAGCTGTGAGTGACAAATTAAAGGTTAATCCTAAATGCCTGACCCCTACAGTGAGAGGATCTGTTGGCTCTGTTGTGATGTGGGGGCCGTTTTACTGGCATTGCTTGGGTCCATTTGACCCCATAGAGGGAAGGGTCACTGTGAATCAGTCTAAAGTTGCTCTGAGTGATCACCTTTACCCTGTGATGAAACATTTCAATTCTAATAGAAGTGGTCTCGGAGAATCAATGCCAAGGAGCTTTGAAGCTGTTCTGGGGGAATGTGGTAGCCCAACACTTTACTAAAATGCATTTTTAGACACCAGTTGTTTCCCTTTAATTTGTCACCCACCTATACCCCATGTGCTTTCATTATTTTTCTGATGTCATAGGCTAAACTTCAAACTGACAAAATAAACAAAATAATTAGATAATAAATATCTATATATATCTATCTATATACATAATATACATAGTCCATCTTATTGAATCAGTCAGAGTAGCTTAAACAGCCTCAACAGGATTAGTCACATTCCTTATAAATGTTTGAGTTTCTTTTCAGGTCAGTTGATGATTCTCAACTCACAGTTTTAGTGTATGAAAGGTTAATGTGAGCACAAGGGATCTATTCTTCCTTATCTTGTTTCACTTTGTTAATGATCTACTATAACAGACTGAATACATTAAACAAGCAGAGAACGGTCACCACCCTTTATAAAACTTAAGCTTTTCTTTCTCTGCTAGCTCCTGGATAATCGCATACTCCCGATTTCCCGGATGCACTCCAGTTCTTAACTTTTTGTTTTTGAGTTTTTCCCAGTAATGACTCCAGTTTCCATCTCCGTCTGCACCAAAGCCAAACACATGGACCTGGGAAAACAAAAATAAGCACACAGCAACCACTAAAATATATAATGTCTTAATGATCAAACTATACAAACAGCAGAGCTTTAGACTCTCAGGCCAGAGGAGCCAACCAGTATGAGTTAGCTAGCTAAGACAAACTTGAAACAATCCAAAGTTAGTAGATTTTGTGCATAACCTGTGTCTAACCAGAACTTCATCAAATACTCTCCAGATACCATGAATCATTTCTATAATGGCTGTGAGAGTCACATGGAAAACCCCCAATTAATAGACATTTAATAATTACCTCGTCACAAATATGCAGGGACAGAACCAAAGCCATAAAGCCAGTGGATGGATACCTGCCCTTTTTTTCCAGCCACACATCATGAACATATCTCATGAAGGCTGGATTGATCACCATCACCTGTTAAGAATCAGAATCAGCCTTTAAGCTTTGTTTCAGGAACTGTTTGCAGCCAACAAACAGCTGTTGAATGCATTCAAAGTGATACTCACCAAATCCTTGTTAGCTTTGATGTTTGCCTTTACTGACCTGTTGAGAAAATCATAAAATGTTATATTTGTGATCATATGAACTATTTAATATGCTTTCTCAGGTTAAATGATGAACGAATGAATGATAAAATGAATGAACAGAAACCAAAAAGAAAACCAAAGCAGACATGGTCCTATACTATCAGACCACTACTTAGTATCATTTGAATTCCTATTACAGGACTATGCACCACTAGGAAAAAAACTTAGTGTTCACTGGATGGTTACCCAATTGTACTAGGACTAAATTTAAGGAAGCAATTCCGACAGCATTAAAGTCAGTAAGATTTCCTAGTATCTCTGATGACTCTCATGTTTATTTGAACTCCTCCCAAATTGACCAACTTGTTAGTAACACCATGGACTCACTCAGAGGCACTCTGGACTCTATTGTGCCCCTTAAAAAGAAAGATTATAAAACAAAAGAGATTGGCACCATGGTTTAACTCTGCTGCAACTTGCAGCCTGGAAAGTCTCAAAACATATAGGAAAGCCCTGTGTAATGTAGCCAGACTGACACAGAGCCATAGCTCTATTGAACCCCTGCATCCCCTTAAGTTTAAGTAGTAATGATTTCATGAGCTTCTTTAATGACAAGATTTTGAATATTAGGGACAAAATTTGTCAGGATCTGCCCTCGTTAGACTCCGATCTATCTAACGTGCCTTCAGACTCAGGAAATTTAGGAGCAGATACATTAAAACCTCACAATTGCTTAGACAGTTTTATTCCAATTGGCCTTCCCGAATTATCCTTGTTAGTTTCATCAATCGAAAGCAACAACTTGTCTCCTACACCCTGATCCCAACTACGCTGCTTAAGGAAGTTTTCCCATTTATTGGTACATCGCTGCTGCATATTATTAATCTGTCTCTGGTGTCAGGCTTTGTACCCAAGTCTTTAAAGTAGTAAGTAGTAGTACAGTAAAAGCTGTAATTAAACCATTGATCAAAAAAAACCTACACTTGATGCAGATGTGTTAGCCAAATTACAGACCAATATCCAACCTCCCATTTTTGTCTAAGATCCTAGAGAAAGCCGTTGCCAGCCAGTTATGTAATTATCTCCACAGTAATAGTCTTTTTGAAGTTTTTCAGTCAGGATTTAGAGCTCA
>JAKKUS010000098.1:0-16000 GCA_023238725.1 Scortum barcoo
CAGTGCCACAGAGGCCAAGGCCGGGGCCAAGCTTCCCAGTGCCACAGAGGCCAAGGCCAGAGCCAAGCTTCTCAGAGACACAGGGGCTGAGTTTCCCAGTGCCACAGAGGCCAAGGCCAGGGCCGAGCTTCTCAGAGACACAGGGGCTGAGTTTCCCAGTGCCACAGAGGCCAAGGTCAGGGCCGAGCTTCCCAGTGCCGCCGAGGCTGAGCTTTCCAGTGCCGCAGAGGCTGAGGCCGAGCTTCCCAGTGCCACAGAGGCCGCTTCTGCCAAGGCTCCTCCTGAGCTCTGTGGGTCTCCGGCGGCCGGTTGTCGGTGGAGACAGCCAACGGAGGGTCTTCGCTGCCGCCGCCGGAGTATCTTCGTCTTCTGCGCCGCCGCCGGTCGCCGGAGGATCTTCGTCTTCATAGCTGCCGCCGGCCGCCAGAGGGGCTGCGCCTGTGTCTTCATCATCGACTCTTGTCCCGGAATCCCTCCTCCGGACCCTAACAACTAAACGAAAAACTCTGTCTGCCTCTTGTGTCCTGCATTTGGGCCCACTTCTTTGTGCCTTCGTAACAGATTAAATGTATCCCCTACTATTACTGGAACATCTGGAATTAAATAAGAATGACCTACAATAACATTTCATATTATGAACCTGTTTTAAAAATGTATTGGACTATCTGAATAATGTCCTGCTTATACATTATATTATTCATATATACAATACATTTTGTTTGCATCCATTCATATGTTTATGCATTACATGAATGATGATATGATGATAATGAATATCAAACATCAATGAACAATGCAACAAAAAGATGTCTCACCATCCATAAAATCCTGTGGTGAAGGCCTTTGTAAGCCACTCAAGATCCTTTATCTTGAATGGAAACAGCACAAGATGAGTGGAGTTATCCAAGTCCATGGCACTCTCTGGATACATGATATGATGAGTTGTTCTGGTCCCAACATCTGCTTCAAAGCCTTTGATGTAGCCAGTGTTCATTCTAAACAGTACATGGGGGATATAATTCATATGTCACTGAGAGATCCATCAGGGAACTGCTTGAATTTAGACTTTCAGTTTCTGACAATGATGTTGATCAGAGGGGACCAAAGATTAAAAACAGTTCTCCTTAGCTGGAGGATTTACCTGATGATGACATCATGGCAGTCTATCAGAGGTCCATAATGTGATCCCTTCAGATTCCAAGAATTCCCAACCACAGCACAAGTCATGCAGCGGTCTGGGCTGGGCTCTGTGACGTGCGGTCTGTGAGGGAAAACCTGGAACAGGTTGTCCACTGTTGTTTTATAAGTGCTAAAGCTGCGCCCTTCGCCCTGTAAATGCTGACACGCACACACACAAAACACAGTTGCTGTTAGACCGGTTATTAACTGTACTAAAACACTTGTGACCACAGAGATGTTTAAAGTCTGATGTGATTACGTCACACTCCCTGCTCCTGATCTGCTGCAGGTTGAGAGACTTTTTTTTTAACTCACCCTCCACCAGTTGAAAGCATCCTCCGAGGTGTTGTGGTCAGCCAACAGAAAAGGCTCCACAGATCTGTTGAAGCGGTGCATCAACCAGGGGTCATCCTCTGACAGGCATCTCTCACAAGCACAACGGCGAGTAAGCTGCAGCTGGGGGAGGTGGGGCACTCTCAGAAACACACCGAGGCCACTCACACAAAGCAGCAGCAAAGTGAGCACCCTCCATTTTGCATTCATCTCTGGGCTGTGCTGATGCTGGTGAACGGGGGGTCAGTCACAGGTCCGCTCTGCAGACAGAGTGCAGCATCCTGTGGTTAACATTCTTGCTGCTTTCTGTTTTTAAACACTAACTTCTCCTGTATTTTCAGGTCCTCTGTGTGTGTGTCCCACCCCTCTCGTCATCTCCACCTGTTCACCTCACTCAGCTGCCCCTGATAGTTCCCATCAGCCTTATGTAGACTCTGCCCTGACAGCTTGTCTCTGGTCCACCTCATGTGTTCATTCCTCCCATAGCATCCATTTTTCCCTGGTTCTTTTGACCTTGCTCATGTCTCCCATTGTTTTGCCTGCTCTCTGCATGTCCTGTTACCTCTGTTTGTGCCATTACACAAAGTGTGTGGTGAAATACACAAGAGAGTGCACATTCATAAATTCCCAGGGTGGGAAAACCCTTATTTTTCTATTTTTCTTTATTTGATATTATACTCCTAGTATTTATGTGGAGCTGTAATTGGTTTGGCAATGGAGAGCTCACTTGATAAGTTCAATTAAACTCATCTTTATCAGGCAAATACAGTTACAGATTTTAAGTTCTTTATCTGTGCTCACATATCTTTAATGTTGTGATTATTATTTGATTATTTCAGAAGATACAAATCTACATCTTTAGACACTTCAGACAGACTTTCTGGTGACAAAATGTGCTTAAATCATAAAACACAGAATTCAGAATAATGAAAATGGAAAAAAATGTAATAATCTGGTAACAATAATAATAACAACAACAACAATAATAACAATAATAATAATTAATTATTATTATTATTAAAGTTTTGCCAATGAATGACAACTTTGTATCATAAAGGCTCCCGACTCCAGTTTTATAAAAGGCTTGAATACATATTCATTACCAGGGCACTGGCCCTATTTGTGCAAACATGAAGTAAATCCAAGCAATGGGTGTAAAATGACTTCTCCAGAGTGTTTTCATTCTCCACTTCGTCACCTTTGAAATAAAAAAATTACTCCTTTCTGTAGGAAGATTTTAGTTAATCTATGAAACAAAAAATACCTAAAATCTTACAAAAATCTATGATGAAGCCAGTTGAATTCACCAAGAAAATATTCTCAGTTAGAGTGCTAATTTGATTTTTCTCTTACCTGATCAGAGTAAATTCTTCTCCAGTTGTAGTAAAGGTGTAGAAAGTCAGCGTTAGAGTGTCAGAGGGTGACGATGAACTACTGGGTGAACACCCATTGTCATGCTAGATATAGATCCCAGAAGGAAGTCTCTAGAGAGGAGAATTGGTACATGTGTGGCAATTCTGTATTTGGAGGGAGTGGTTTGTGCAAAGGTGTCCACACAAACATGAAAATGATGGACAAGAAAGCATTTTGTGCTTACATTTCTAGCCACCTACCGTCATAAACAAATTACGGATGAATTAATCAAAAGCTGTAAAGTCATTTTAAAGCCTGGATTATTATTTGTCTCCATTTGGATCACATTTATTGTTCAAGAAATTACACAAACAAGCAAATTACCTACAAATATGTCTAATCTCAATGAATGTGAAGAAAGAAAAAAAAAACAGGCAGCAGAGGATGTCAGCAGCCTTTTCATCAGGGTCCGAAACACTAATCCTGCGGTGCGTTCACATCCCCCTCCCCTCTCTGGACTGAGAAAAAGACAGTCAACAAGAGGGACAATATAGATTGTTAATAACTCCAACAGGTGCGCAAATAAAGGACAACCCCTGCAGGAAGTTCACTGCGTATCCTTCAGCTCATCAGGCTCACTCTGTCCATCAGGAAAAGGCGCTGCGTCAGTCCCGAGGTGAGGAAGGGCTCATCCCGAGCTGGATCCTCCCCGCAGCCACGCAACAGACACGATCGTTAGATCCGCATAAATCAGGGGTCGGCAACCCACGGCTCTTTTATCCCTCTCCCATGGCTCCCGCTTTGCTCACATCAGTGCTGGCCTCAGTGACCCACATACTCTCAGCCCGCCCACTACCTGCTGATGCCCTCTGACTCTACCCCAGTGTCACTCCAGGTCCACATCAGCTCCTTCTGTGAGCTCGTTCTGCCATCACACCACCCTACATCAGCCTCCCAAATCAACTGTCTTTATCCTTTAATAAAGTTCATTTTCTTATATCTGCCAGGTATGATTGGTTGTGTTCCGCATAACGTTCGAGTTTGTGCAATATCAAATTGTTGTGGTGAATCTCACGGCAGACACATACTTAACTACTTGTGTCACATGCTTCACCGTTTGCAGAGCTTGTTTACTTTCTGGAAGTTGTCCTGCTAGACAAAAAAAACAAAACAAAACTGATGTAATCATGTGATGTGCTGTAATGCAGGAGAGATTAACTTTAAATACACAAACTGTGTCTTCTTTGTTCCTTAATCTAAAGAAATGACTAAGACTTGTCATATTATTGTAAGTTCTTTTCCAGATCAGAGCCAGTGTAAATAAGCTGGCCACATGTAACACAAACATCACTAATACATCTGGAAAAAGATACACTGTTCTGTGACTGACTCACAAAGTTTCATTGCCAACAGTGGTTGATATACACAGTAAATACAGTGTGTAAGGAGAAAAGCGACCAACAGAAACAACCCTGTATTAAGGTATTGACTGAGCTTGTGTATAATTTTGTATTCTCTTTAATTGGATGTTTTTATATACCTCTGTTATTTATTCTTTTACTTCTATATTTACTTCTGCTTTCCCTACTGGGGATCGATAAAGGTGTATCCAATCTGAAAATCAATTGGTAATTAGCTGGAAAATTCAGTTATTCAACATTTGTTATCACAGAGAAAAAGACTATTTACTATGTATATTAAAATGCTTTCACGTACAGGAAAATTTTTTTCCCATACTCCAACAGATTACATTAGATGCCTCCACTTGCTTAACATTTTGGTTGTGTGTTTCTTATTTATAGTTCCTTGTCAGTATTTCCTGATTTGGTGATCTTCATGTGCTGTTTCAGGTCACTGCAGTTACTGCTCCTGTGTGCTTTTCCACTTGTGTGATAATAATCCTGTTTAGCTTCACCCTCACGTCCTCGTCCCTCCCCCTCTCATGTATTTAGTTTGCGTGCTCCCATCGTTCGGTCCCCGTACCTCCGTGTGTTGGCGCTCCATCCGCTTCTTAGTGCGTTATTTGTGACACCGAGAGGCCGAGCTTCTTGTGTTTTTGGGTGGCCCTGCTGATTTTTTTGCACAGATCACTTTTGTTCTTGTGCTCCTCAGATGACCGCAGAGTTGCCAAGATCACTGGTGGCTCCTCCAGGAAGTGTTCCAGCATCTCTTCCAGCAGATCACCGTGTCAGTCACAGCTTCTTGCTCTTAATGCAGTGAAGAGGAAGAAGCACTTCATGATGGTGGAAGTGAGTGCTACTGGGCGGTAGTCATGGAGAGGATTTTGGCATCACCCCACCACTGCTGATATCTTCCTTTTGTAGTCTGTATATATAAGGTATATAGGTATTAGACTGAACTCAGTAACTACTACGCAACCCCCCCCACACACCCCACACACACTTTTAATAAAGGACCAGTAAATTGTTATACCTATAGATTGAACAACACAGCCATATTATTTGCCTTTCAATTATTTGTGCTCACTTTGGGTTTTTGAAGTAGCGTATTCTTTCCACCAAATGACTGGTCTCCTCTGTCTGTTCAGACAGTGTCCACACCAGACCCGAGTGATGGAACAGATGACGCTGCTGTAATTTATGTACGCAACAAGGACGTGTATTTTATATGCTTTTAGTTTATTTTCTTCCAGATCACGTGTATCGATACATCGATCATATTTCGGGCTGTGAGCAAAACTCATCTAAACCCACAATCTAATACAGACACTGACGGACAACTGCAGCTTCATACTGATGTCGGTATGCTTTAAAGAAAATGCTTGTCGGATAGGTGCACAGCATGTGAGAACACCTCTCTGACATTACCCTGAAACACAAAGTGTGTCATATCTGACTTTTTGAGACTTCTACAACATCAATGTGATTTTTTTTTACCTGAAAGAACTGATGTATACAGTCAAAATGGAAAATTTTAAAACATTTGTTGTTAAATGTTGACTGATGGCAATCATGTGATGTATGTCAGCTCAGCCAGAACCAGCATATTACCTGCTGAGTGAACTGGTGTAAAGGTGAGCACCCTGTCCAATGAGTCTGATCACTGATGGTGATTCTGGGTGTATGCACATTAGAAAAAAAAGCAAACACGACAGCTTAGAGGTTCACAGTGTAATTTTATATCATCCCCTGATATGTCATGTTAGCCAGTCAGCATTTGCTAACTTCATGGCATTTCTCAACTCAGTTACCAATTGTGAAAAGTAACAAATTACATTTCCCAAGTAAACGCTATAATAAATAATAATAATAATAATAATAATAATAATAATAATAATAATAATAATACTCTACTTCTACTCAAAGCACCAGCTACATTACTTGAGTATATTTTCTGCTTCTATTAATTATTCTAAAAAAGGGCTATTCTTCATTATGAGTAATGTTACTTTTGGTGTTGATTTAACACACACAAGTCATTGTGTTTTGCTTCTTGGATCTTAGTTAACTTATTTTATGCAACCTGAAGTGTAATATAATCTATTTTTCATTATGAGTAATTTTACTTTTGGTACTTTAAGTATATTTTAATGCTAATATTTTTCAACAGTTTCAGTACAGGATTTTTACTTGTAACAGTGTGTCCACAGTAAGTATTACTGCTTATAAATGTGTATTTGAAAAGCTTGTACATATGAAGAGAATTAAGAAATAAAAAGAAAAGCACGATGTGTTCTCTCTCACCCCTCTATGCCTCCCTCTGTCTCTTTTTCCATTCCTCTCTCACCTTAATCCCACCCTCTCTCCTCTGTGTGTGTGTGTCCACTGGTGCCAGTTCTTTGTTTTCTTTTTGTATTTCACTCTCAAAACACTCCAACTTCATTTGTGTATTCAGATCACAAGTGACTATTTTTTTCAAAACTGTAGAGTTTGCAGGTCAGAGTGCCACAGCAAGGCGAGCCCCTCAGAATCACGGTGAATGTCTAAATCATGCAGCAACTGACTTAGATGGTCATTTTGTCAGTACGTTTCAGAGGTGGTATCAAGCATGATGTGGACCTCAGTGTGTTGATTTAACACACACAAGTCATTGTGTTTTGCTTCTTGGATCTTAGTTAACTTATTTTATGCAACCTGAAGTGTAATATAATCTAAAAAGTTACATTACAGTAACATTTTTGGATATCTTGTTTCGTTCTCTTTGGCAGCACCCATCAAAGTTGGCGATAATCGCTGGTGTATTTCTGGACTTCGCTGTGCCAGTGTGAAAATTAAATGAAATAGAGTAGATGTTACGATTTATCAGCATTAGCAGTATCTACCTGTCACTTTTCTTCTTTAAATGCTGATTGAGTTGAAGAGCGAGTCTTTTCTGCAGACACCCATTTCACAGTACTGTAAATCCCTTTTTTGGGAAATAGCTTTTTGGGAATCTTTTACAATGTTTGAATCTTTGTGTGGCAAGGTTCAATAAAAATATCACCTCTTTACACAGTTACTGTAGCAACACAGGATGTAGCATAACTAAAATATTATTTTTGCTAAAACAGTTGATGTCAGTAGTCTAACATCATTGGCATTATCAGCAAAAATCAAGGTATCTTTGTGATATGTAATGTAAAACCATACCAGTTTAATGTGTGTGTGTGTGTGTGTGTGTGTGTGTGTAGGAGCAGTAGTAGAGCATACTCCTATTCATATTGTTCAAGATTAAACTAAATGAATGTGTGTTAACAGTTGTCACCGACAAATTCTTATTGACTTAGAAAATGAATAATCCAAAAAGCCTTCTTGGCTGTTTACACAAGATTTTAAAAGTATAATTTTAAGAGTCGAGACAAGTTAAAATGATCCTGCTGCACCCTACAAGTTCCATCAGTCCTCCACTCCCTTAATATTGTATGCAGAGCTTGGGTCACATTCAATTCTGATCAGCCATGCATTAATAATATGAATTATTAATATTAATACTTTGCAATACAATACACAATATTTGTGATTAGTTACCAAGACTTAAATAAAGAGCAAATCAGGAGATATCATGATGATAAATTGTGAGTTATTTGAACACATTACAGTGATACTCACAGAGACAGCTTTATACTGTTAAAAGACAGAGCAGGTACTAACTTAAAACAAAGTTCACTTTTAGGACTAAAACTAAGTATTAGTAATATATATAAAAACACTCACACCATCTACTTCTCCTACTGTTCTGGTGTTGTGAAATATCACTGAAGACACTTCTGGCATGTATGATCACCACTGTTTAACAGAGTGACCTTAGACATAAAACTTCTACCACACTCTAGAAGTCAAAGAAGACTCAGGGAAAACTTGCTCTTTCTCAGCATGCAGTACTAAGAAAACAGATGAAGGCTTTTCCACTTTCCTGTAAGATGAAAGAACAAATGTTTATTCTTATAACATAATGAGGTGGTTTATCCTGTGAGGTAATCCATGACTCAGGATATTGTCAGGACAAGTCACAACACAGAGAGAGTGCAGCAAGTCACGTCGTCTGGGAATTCCCAACGAAAGCCAAGCCTTCTTGCGACATCTTGGCATAAGTTGCTTACCTGTAAGTTTTAACCAATTCAGTTCAAGAGTCATTGTTCTTTCTTAGATTGTTTCTGTGAATTTCCAGATGCCTGAAAAGATCAAACTATACCACCTTTTACAACAATAAAGCGTAGACTTGAGAAAAGTTGTTGTTTTTTAATGAATTACAAGAACTGTTTTGTATCAGTCCTTACCACATAAATCATCTCTCAACCCCAAGATTAATTTTGCAGCCTGTTTAAAGGAGCCCAGCCCCATACTTTACTAGACTCCTTATTACTTTCTGTGATAATCCACAAATACATTCTAAAAAAAAAGTTACTTTCGTGATATTCACTGTACACCGAGTGAGATGGATATGTCTCGCCTATTGGGCAGTCAGAGAAAATATACAGTAGCAAACAATAAAAAGCAGACTGTGATTAACTCACCTCAGTCAAGGGTGATAACTCTTAAGCTGTTTAAAGAGCAGATAAAGAATCTGACAGGAAAATCAAAGTAGAGACATTTCAGAGATATTTACGACTTTCTAAAAAAGGAATTGCAAATGCATTGTTATAATCCTCCAGATTATCTTTCTAAAGTCCTCTGTCTAATCTAATCCGTCTATCAACCCTCTCCTGCAGCAGTATGCCTGTCTCCATGCTTGTATTGCAGCAGAAACAAAGCATTCTGTCTATTCATCCTCAGTGCCAATGTTTGGAATGCATTCTGCTGGCACAAATGTAAAATGTTCTTGCTCTTTTTCCTGTTTTTCCTGTTGTTCAGATTTCCTTCATCCACCCTCCACCCGCTGCTTATACTGTACAGCTGTCCTCATCTGTCAGATCGCCTAACGTACCACCCAGTGTCATCGTTCCAGACCTTGTTCCTGTTTTTGACCACAGCCTGTGTCTGGTTTTACCAGTCTGCAAATTTACCAGCATAACCTGCCCTTGCTGACTTTACTCACTGATTTTCTGTTTGCTTTAGACGGCTCGGTCCTCCACCACACTAATGTCTGCTTGTGCGGATTCTGGAAGGAAAAAGTCCTCCACATCATGCTGTGATGGTCATGATGTGTCGGTCTCTGGACAGGGGGTGTCACTTTGCATCTCCTGCCTCACACCATCCACTTATTTATGTTGCTCGCCACCTTGACCAGCTGTGCCAGCCTATTTTTTTCAATTTACAAGATTACAGGAACCAAATAAGGCAAAAAACAAACAAACAAAAAAAAACAAAAACAAATTATACACATTAAAATAAGTCGTCTTTCTTGGGAGGAACAGATGCTGCTGCACCTCCTTACACAAAGCATCAGTATTTGGAAAGTGACACAGGTGTCAGAGTTGGGAGTGCAGGCTGCAGAGGAGGGACCCAAACAGACTGAAACAAGCAATAATGTTTATTTCCAAAGGAAGGTTTCCTGTGAAGATGGCAGGCAGGTGCAGGTAACAGACACTGAAACAAGGGAGTGTGGCCAATGAGTGTGATGTCTCGTCAGATTTGTTAAGTTTATGTCTGTCTTGTGTTCTGTTTCCTGTTGTGGTTTATCTTTTATTTTGAAATCCCTAACTTTCCTCTCTCGTTTCAGGTCCCTTGACTTCCTCCCTTTGTGTGTGTTCCCGCCGTTGTGTGATTGTCTGCCCCGCCCTGATTGTTTCCACCTGTTCCCCATGTGTATATATTGTCCGCGTTTTCTCTGTTTCGTTGCTAGATCGTCATTTGCCTTCGGAGAGAGCTAGTGAAGCTCATCGAAGTGTTCGTTGATCTTGCCATTCTCAAGAATAACTACCAAGACATTCAAGTCTGTTTGTATGAATCTTTTATTAAAACCTTTAAAAACCACTTCTGCAGAGTCTGTCCAGCATTTGGGTCTGCCTGTCTTTTGTGCCTGCGTAACACTACGATCTGGCCAGACATGGACCCAGCGGACAGAGACACGGTCAGTCATGTTCTGACTTCTCAGGAGCAAAAGATCCAATCTCACGAGACTTGGAACAACTGGCTTCACCTCTGCCAACCACGCCGGCGTCCCCACCGCCAGCCTCAACCACGCCACCAGTAACCAGCCTGCCTGTTCACTTAGCCCCGCCTGAGAAATATTCTGGTGAGACCGGTGAGAGTTTCTAGTTCAATGCAATTTGCATTTCAAGAATGATCCAGCTGCTTTCTCATCACAACAGGCCCAGGTGGCTTTTATGATCTCCCACCTGTCGGGAAGAGCGGCGGCGTGGGCTACGGCGGAATGGGCTCGAGGAGCAGCGGTTTGTCAGAGCAACAATTTGTACAAACACTCACCCGTCTGTTTGATCACTCTTCTCCAGCTCGCGAAGCTTCAAAGGCTTTGCTCGGGTTGCGGCAGAAATCCAGAAGAGTGATACACTATGCCATAGAGTTCCGCACGCTGGCTGCCGACAGTGGCTGGAATTCCCTTGCCATCAAAGATGCCTTCATCAACGGGCTCAACGACGACATCAAGGACCAGCTCGCCCCACAAGAGACACCAGCTGATTTCGAGGATCTGGTAGACCTGGCGACAAGGATCAATAACCGGCTTCAGGAGAGGGAGTCGGAACGTCGCCGAGCCGCCAGGAGGTCCTCCAAACCCCAGGGGGAGCCAGGGTTTCGCCGGGAGCTTCGTCGTGACTTTCGTTGGTCTTAAGTCCCTTCACCTCCCAAAGCAGAGCAGGCGCCATCTTCAGGTCAGGAGGAGCTCATGCAGTTGGGACGTGCCAAGCTGGACCCGGAAGAACGCCAACGCCGTTTGAGAGAGGGTGCTTGCTTTTATTGTGGACTAGCTGGCCATCGCATGGGTTCATGGCCCAGCAAAAAGATCTGGCTCACCAAGCATGAGGAGGGAGCTGGTGAGCCAAAATAGATCCACAGACTCTCCTTGCAGAACATTGACTACAGTTACGCTGTTAATTAACGGAAAAACTATTCCTTTACAGGCACTCATTGACTCAGGGGCTGATGAGAGTCTACTGGACCATTCATTGGCCAAAAGATTAAATATTAAGACTGAACCTCTCATCAACCCATTGCACGCCATCTCTTGTCCCAAGATGAATGGAAGACAGGATTTAACACTCCAACGGGTCACTATGAGCACCTCGTCATGCCCTTCGGACTGACCAACGCCCCAGCTGTCTTCCAGGGCTTCATTAATGAGGTCCTACGTGAGTACTTAAATGACTTCGTCTTTGTTTTATATTTGGATGACATTCTTATTTTCTCCCCTGATCCTGCCACTCCACTAGCGTCACGTCCGTCAGGTCCTGAGTCGCCTGTTGGAGAACAAGCTGTTCATGAAGGCGGAGAAATATGAATTCCACGCCTCCTCAGTCTCATTCCTGGGCTTCGTCGTGTCCCCGAACCATGTCAAGATGGACCCCGATAAGGTTAGTGCTGTCTCTATTTGGCCGCCTCTCACATCACGGAAGAAGGTGCAGCAATTTTTGGGTTTTGCCAACTTTTACCGAAAGTTCATCCACAACTTCAGTGCCGTGGCGGCACCTCTTCATGTACTAACTTCTCCTAAAGTCACATTTCAGTGGGGTCCAGAGGCAGAGGGGACATTCCAAAGACTGAAAAGACTGTTCACCACAGCACCGGTCCTGACGATGCCGGACCCCAAGCTTCAGTTTATTGTGGAGGTGGATGCCTCCAATGAGGGCGTGGGGGCCGTTTTATCTCAGCGATTCCCCAAAGATAACAGAATTCATCCATGTGCCTTTCTCTCTCGCAAGTTATCTCCAGCAGAGAGGAACTACGACGTTGGGAATCGGGAGCTGTTGGCCATTAAAGTGGCCTTGGAGGAATGTAGACATTGGCTGGAGGGGGCTAGTCCTAGTGTGGACAGACCACAAGAATCTGGAGTACCTCAAGTTGGCAAAGAGACTAAATTCACGGCATGCAAAGTGGGCTTTTTCTTTTTTAGTTGGTTTCGGTTCACCCTCTCCTCCTCCTCCTCTCCTACAGCTCTCAGAACGCCAAACCTGACGCTCTGTCCCGCCTGTATGAACCGGAACCGGCTGCCAAGGAACCAGAGCCTATCCTACCACCTGACCGTGTGGTAGGAGCGGTTTCTTGGCAAATAGAAAATGATGTGCAACAGGCGTGTCAGGGTGTACCTACTCCAGAGGGCTGTCCTCGCAACTGGTTATGCGTACCGGAAGCATTGCGCTCTCAGGTTATCCACTTGGCGCACACGTTGTTGCTAACATGTCATCCTGGTGTCAAGAGAACTGTGTTTTTGGTCAAGCAGCGTTTTTGTTGGCCTTCCCTCATCAAGGATGTGGCTGAGTGCGTCCACGGCCTGCTCTGTCTATATATATATATATATATATATATATATATATATATATATATATATATATATACATATAGATACACATGTCCTTCATCCACAACAGCGAGTGAATCAACAGTCAGAGCAGGGCACACACTATTCCCACTGTCATGAGTAACCTCAGCATCTTTCTCACGCTTATATGGTTTTAAAAGGTTAACATGACAGAACTGTGTTAACTTTTTCCAACCTGGTGTTTCTATTAGATAGTTCAGCTCAGAAATATTTTCTGAGATGGTGGAAGGACCGGTGTACTTGGCCTGAAATGGTGAACTCACAATAGGCATAAGAGCCAGCACTTGATCCCCCGGACTAAACTCCTGTCGCTCAGTGCGATGATCATAGATCTTTTTCATCCTTTCCTGAGCAACTTGCAGGTTTTCCCCTGTCATTCCCAAAGTTGACCAAGCTTTTAGGTGGCTCTGCATTGTTATTTTTCAGCAGTGCTAGGGGCCCCCGCAGTGTATGTCCAAAAACCAGTTCGTCTGGACTAAAGCCTGTGCTTTCTTGCACAGCCTCTCTTGCAGCCAGCATCAGCCATGGAAGACCCTCTTCCCAGTCTCTATCCAACTGAGTGCAATATGCATGCAGGAGAGACTTCAGAGTCTGATGGAAGCTCTCCAAAGCTCCCTGGCTTTATGCATGATAGGCCGATGACTGGTTGTGTTTCACCCACAACAGCTTTAACACTTGTCCAAACATGTGCGACAAAAATTGGACCCCTGGTCGCTCTGGATAAGTTTTTGGGATGCCAAACACTGAAATAAACTGTCAATGTCTTTACCACTGCTTTTGTGATTATTGACCTCAACAGAAAGGCAGCAGGATACCTGGTGCTCTGGCATAGAACCGTAAGGAGATACTTACAGCCTGATTTAGAGCAAGGCAAAGGGCCAACACAGTCCACAATAAGATGCTCAAATGGCTCACTTATAGCTGGAATCGGCTGCAGTGGAGCAGGTTTAATGGCTTGATTCAGCTTTCCTGCTAACTGACACACATGACAAGTTTTAATGTAGGATAATACATCTTTTTTCACTCGTGGCCAGAAAAAATGCCTCAGAATATGCAGGTATGTCTTTCTCACACTGAAGTGTTCACTTTCATCATGTGCCACTTTTAGAATGAAAGGACGACATTTAACCCACACCACCAACTGGAAAACAGTATCTCCAACAAAGCCATTAATCAGAGGAACCCATCTCCTAAACAACAACCCATTCTGTACAAAGTACCCAGAGGCTACACTGTTCACCTGAGCTGCAGACACAACGCAATCAAACATTTCCTTTAAAGAGGGATCATTCTGCTGCTCAAACAACAACTCGTCATGAGACACAGACAGCGGAAAATCAGACAGAGGTAGCACAAAAAAAAAAGTTTAATACTTTAAAATAAAAATATGCATGCCTCCCACTGAATAGGCAGCTAACGGGTAGTCATCAAATAGTTCCCCATGCTCAATTAGAGTCACCTCTGACATGTGACGTGTCTAGTTCAAAAGTATTCTCTATACCAACTGGACAACTTTTTCACATTGAAATGTACCCTACCTTGCAAAATACAAATTTGCAAATTTTCAGCAAACTCTGGAAGACCAAATGATTGCCCATGGACAACAATCATTCCTTTGTTGTAGTTCATACCACTGCATGACACACTGTTTGTTATATGGACATCAGCCTCATCTGGTAATCTTTGCTTAATAGCAACTGCAATGTCACTTTGCAAAACATCAACTGGTACTGATGATACACTAGTCACCACCAAAGCTGCCCTATGATCAGAAGACTGCAAGTCAGATGCAATCACAAGCTGATGTTTACGGGCAAGTGTGGACGATGTTTTTAAGGCAGTTGGTATAGTAAGGAGTCTGTTTAAAAAAACTATGCTTTGCCTCGAATCTCATTGTCCATGTATGGACAAGAGGGCCAAACAAGTGAATCAGAAAAGCATAATGTTCTAAATAATGGTGTTTAGGGAGAAGACGGTTGTTTGGAAACACCTCTTGGTATCTCGATATTCACTAATTTTGTAATCAAGAAAAGAAATTGACTCATGTGAGTGGACAGGGGCAACTACAAGCTCCACTATATCCTTCTGATCCACAACAAGATGCCAAGTAGGTTCATCTTCTTGAACCAGTGGACCAATTATCAGAGGGACCAATCGAAGCAGTGACCAATTCTTGTGTGCGTTTGCACCAATGTTTTTTTTTTACTGAGAAAGTCTGTGGTATTGTGTGGGGTTTTATCTCCCCATTTGTACTCAAAATTTAGGATCAATGTTTTTCTAAGGTAAAATACTTTTTAGAGATCAGAAGAGAAAAGCTCCACAGGTGTTATCCCCTCGAACAGATCATGGGCTATATCTGGAGGAAAGCCTGCAAGATGTTTACTCAAAATACAATCCTGTTTAACTCCACAGCACACACTTCCTGTTTCCAGCACACTCTTCAAATGTGCTTTATGAAGTTCACGGGTTCTACACTCAAAACGAGCAGCAGTCAATGACTGAATTTCTGATTTCTTAGCTGTCCAGAATCTACAAATGTAATTACCAGAAAAACTTTCTACAAAACCTGCCAACCCATGGGCTCCAAGGTTGTCAGCTATTACACAACTCACAGTGCCCTTGATACACTCATTCAACTGACTAATAAACACACCATGTTGTTCCAAGATTACTAGATCTTTCAGAAGTGGATCCAACACTTCTTCAAACCCAAAAGTCCTTAAATGCTCACCTTTTGTTGTGGTTTGCATGTTGCCTGTTGTTTCTTGTGCCCCTTGTGTTATCCTTGTCTTGTGTTCATTGTATTCCTTGTGTTTTTCGTGTTCCTTGTGTCCATCTCGTCTCTTGTTCCCTGTCCTTGTATTTTTGTTATCTTGTCTTGTCCCTCAGTGTGTTCTGTTAGTTCTTGTTTCTGCCTGGCTGTCTGCACTTCCTGTTTTATTTTGTATTCTTGCCTCTCCTCACTTGTTGAGCACTTTACTTCCTGCCCTTTTGTGTTTCCCTCCCAGTTGATTACCTGCTCCGCCCCAATTAGTTTCACCTGTTCCCCTCTCCTCACCTGTTTCCACTTCCCTGTCCCTCACAGTGTATATATATCGGTCCGTTCCGTTTGTTCTTTGTCGTGTCGCCAATGTCACTAGCCCATGTATGCTCCTGTGTTCCTGTCTGTCTGTTCCTGCCTGCTGTGTTCCTCCTGTTTGCCTGTGATCCTGTGTTCCTGTAATAAAGAGTCATTCAACCTACTCTACTCTGCCTCCTGCCT
>JAKKUS010000101.1:0-27538 GCA_023238725.1 Scortum barcoo
GCGACCCCAGGAACGGAGGGCGAGGAGAGGGTCCTTCAGCTAGAGCTCCGCACCATGGCCCACGCTGGTCTGGTGAGGAATAAAAAGCTGCTTATGTTTGAAAATAACATTGGCATATGACTTTTCAGCACCACAAATAGAACAAATGGATGTTTTCTTTATGTTCATCCTATCAGGTGGGATTTCCTAATGCTGGGAAATCCTCACTGTTGAGAGCCATCTCCAATGCCAGGCCTGCTGTGGCTGCGTACCCTTTTACAACACTCAACCCACATGTAGGAATTGTCCAGTACAGGGATCATGAGCAAGTTGCAGGTAGTAAAATGTACCAAAAATGTATATATTATGGATTTTAAAAAAAATTACAAGCATGAAATAAAGCTTTATAGGATATTGCTCTGAATAATTTCCTGTTTTTTTTTGTCCTATTTAACGCTCATGTTCCACTTTTACCTTTGCTCCGTGTAGTTGCTGACATCCCGGGCATCATTCGAGGGGCCCACCTAAATCGAGGCCTGGGCATATCCTTTCTGCGTCACATAGAGCGCTGTCGTTTCCTCCTCTTTGTCCTGGACCTGTCGACTCCGGAGCCCTGGACCCAGCTCCAGCACCTGCAATTTGAACTGGACCAGTATGAGCCCGGTCTCTCCCAGCGGCCCCAGGCCATTGTAGCCAACAAGATGGACCTACCTGAGGCCCCCAAGAAACTAAAGACTCTAAAGAGCCTCGTCACCCAGCGGGTCATCCCTGTGTCGGCTCTCACAGGGCAGAACACGGAGGAGCTCATCCTTCACCTCAGAGAGCTGTATGACGGCTACCTCCAGGGAGATGGCAGTGGGGAAGACAAACCTACTAGGTGGTAGTAAAAAATATTTCCTCTGACTCTGTGAATATTTTTGGAATTGTATATTTATTCTAAAAAAATTACAATGTCTTTAAATTGCTAAATAAATATATAAAAAAACAGTGTTTGTTGTTATTTTATGAATGACTCTTATTAACTGTATTTTACATCTCTTGAAACAGCTTTCTGCTACACAACAAGTATATTCTGACAAAATGACGGGTTAAGAGTAAATGGTACACTTATAAATGTCAGGATAAACAAATGCCTGTCAAGGGTCAGCCTGTTAAGACAACTCAATCATTAAAATTTAGCCTCTAAAAGGATGTTTGTGTTCATAAAGATGATTTTGAGAAAGAAATCTGGACATCAAAACTGTGTGGGAATTGCAGAGTGGCTGGAGAAAACACCATGTCTGACTTTGTTAGGGCTGTGGGTTGTTGGAGTGTAAACATACTTCCTAAATGAGCCAACAGAGGTCATCTGTATCACATCATTTGATACGTTCTTGAATTAGACTTTTAATTGAGTCGTTCAGTAAACAGTGCTCTGCAGGAATGATGACGTCTGTGGAATCATGCCTTCCAGTAATTCAGCTCATGCAGCAAGTTATTGGAGTAATCGGAGACTAACACACATTTAAATTAATGCAGCAGGCTGGTTGATAAGCAGAGCAGAGGCAAACTGTTATGATTGCGCGTTGGCTGTCATTACAGAGGGGGTGGGATGTTGTGTTCGAGGCTGAAAAAAACAACAGGTGAGGCACAATTGCCCCCTGACCCCGTGCCACTGTTATCTCCATATAAGCGAGCAGGTTTGCGGGGATGTTTAGTGCTGCTGCTCTTAATTGAATTCCCAGCCTACACAAGCACAGTGACTCAGATGTGTATTTACGGGTGGATTTGCCAGCAGCCCTTAATTGATGTGTGGTGGTGAAAATGCCACTTGTGTGTTTTGTACCGATGTCGTTCTCAGTAAAACCTGAATTTGTTTCAAAAGGGACCTGTGATGTCGTGTTATGCAGTAATTCCACACTTAGATAAATAAAATGGCAGGAATAAAGCAAATGGGTCACCACTACTACCAAAGGAACAACAAGACATTTGTAATGCATTGTGGTTAGAACAAACATTAAGCGACTGAAAGAAGAGATGGTAGTTGTATTAGAGTGGATGGAGGAGGTGTGACAAAAAAAGGACGTCGTCGCTGTTAAGAAAATTGGAGGTTAAGGTTCGTGAAGAGAAACACATGGCCTGAACTGCTGTACAATTATACTTAAGAGGTAAAAGCCCGAATGAAAACCAGCCACATTTGTCATCCTTTGTTCTTATAAGTGCCGGGCCTACGTCAGCCTCCTTCCCGGGGACTGAAGTTGTCATGGCCCTTATGTGACTGATGTAAGTTAACTTCGCTGATCGTTTAACAGGTTCTTCTTTTACACATGAAACTTAACATATGTGCATAATGTACAGTAACTTATTGCGAAATCCAATAGGAACTTCAGTTTATAATTGAAAGGACAGTTCTGGCATCTTCTTTCTAATTTTAATCATCGTCATTTGGCAAAGATATATGTTTAACTTTAACTTTAATTTCACTTATCACTATATCTTGTTAAAAAAATCCCAAAACACTTTTAGTATTAGTAGCTGTATGATTCAGTGTTCGCCATTAGGGGGCACTTTGCGTCAAAAATGGTTGCTTTGCTAAGCTGCTGCTGCCCACACATTTTTTGCAAAGAAACACCATTACCTCCCATCATAGCCTATGTCTGGCCATGAAATGAATGTAAGTCATTGAGCTTTAAATTTAAGTTTTGTCTCCACCAACTATCTGTACCTTTAGCTCTCTAGCCATGAATGTCCTTACGATAGCTGATCAACTTTTCTAACCAGCTAGCTACTAATTAAGCTAGCTGCTAACTTGACTGTGTGGTGCTGCACAGGTGGCTCAGTGTAGCTGTCAGTGGGTTTAACTTACCTTGTTTGCTGAAAAAAGCTGAGATCTAACCACACAGTTAATTATTTGGCTGTACAAAAAAAGTCTCTATAACTTAAAGCTTCAGAGCTGGGTTGACTTCTATTAATGGGGGAAAGATGAGTGAGGCTACTTGCAAGTCAGTCTCTTTTGCAGACTTCGTGTATGTGATTGAAACGATTCAAACCAAGCTAATATTTTTGTAGATGCTAGCATGATTTTTGCTCTCACAGTGATGGGATGTCATGGTCTAAAGGTTGCTGAGAGGTCGGCTCCTTGTCGGTGGGATGGGCCTCCCCAGCTGCTCTTCACTGCAGGTCAGTGAACGCATCTCTCTCAGGTGTGTGAGTAATCAGCATGGACCAGTGCCACAGTTCTGCTTCTCTTATCTCACACACACCCTTCAAGATAAGCAGTTCATACATCACACAATGTAGGTGTGTGGACCAGATTAGAGGCTGATGTTTTTCTGGATGTGGCTCTGCAGATAGGGATTCCCAGCAAGACCATTTTGCTGCAAGCACTAGAGAGAAGTTTCAGTTCTCCCACAAAGTCCTTAAGGAGGGGAACGCTGCAGGTAGGAGATCTCTAACCGTTCCTGTAAATTAGTGAGGCAGCAATTTTCAGAACAGAGGGAGCTGCAGGATACGACAGCTTGGTATACAGCAAACTTCTTTCTTAGTTATCATTGTTTTTTCAACCTTCACACTGCTTGTCAACGCTTAAAAATAAATCTTAAATCTTAATAAATCTATGCTCATATGAATCTTATTCTAGTTTAGAGTACATTAAATATGTATCTGCAGTTTTACCATATTAAAACTTAGAAAGAGGGTCAAATGACATGTGGCACATTGGTACAGGTAGTGTTATTATCATTGTACAACCACAGGGAGTCAGTATTTCATAGGAAATAGATAAAATAAATAGATAAAATAGGCAATTATTTTGAGAAAGTTAGGCCTAATGTTAGAATAATTAATGGCATTGGACAGATATGTCGACATAGTGCATGTTTGTGGGATAGATATGTTGACATATATATGGTGGTTGGCTGTGGATAAATGCATTTTTAGAAAAATAGTTTGTGAGGTCAATGTTAATGAAATGAAAGGCCTTCTAACTTCACCTTTTAAAAACATATAGAAGATATGATTCTTTTTTTTTTCTTCAGACACATGGGGCTATAAACCCACACATAGGCTAATGTATGTACACATAAACAGAACACACAATGACACACATAATCACACCCCTCTTTTTTTAATCTACAGTCCAAATATAAAACACAACTTGCTTGACACCGTGGTTATGGTTGATCCAAATACCACGGAATTATAGCTCACCAGATGCATCAGTATGAATCATACTTCCCTGGAAGAGCTTCACTTATACAGAGACACACCTGCGTATGTCTAATACTGACACACTCTAGTAAATGCAGTTTGATACCCGCTTCTCAAAAAAAAAAAAAAAAAAAAACTGTACTGTAAACATGACTCTATACCCGGTCACCATAGAAACAGCTAAAACAATGCATGTAAGTTATCTTGAAATAAATATTAAAATATCCCAAAGAAAAGTGAAACACCCATTTCTCTGTCATTACTGTAGATCATCAGTGCATTCATATTCAGTGTAACCTGTAGTGAAAGAAACAAACATTTTTGGTATACACCATATTGACTGAAAGTTTGGCTTTTCTCAACCGTTCCCATAACGCCCAGACTTGTTATGAGATTCTATCTCCTCATACCATGACTCTGCCACACTACACACCCTGGTACTTATCATGACTTTGTGTGTCTGTGTTTTTTTGTGCTAATGTTTGTGTTTCATGTGCCGTTGCATAGCAAAAGGCTTTGTCTAGGAAAGTAGGAGTGTGTAGAGTGAGAGTCAAGCGGAGCAAACAAATCCATTCTTCATGTCACATTAGACATGCCTCGTTCCATGGAAGAGAGCATTTCCCGACATAAGGATATTGTTGCCATAAATATAATAGACTTTCAGTATGAACAAGGGTTTTATCTGAGATGCACTGTAATTAAAAACAGGTCCAGTAGCATTTGTGGGTGTAAGAAATGTTTCCATCGCTATGATCTCTACAGCAGGTCGAGCGAACTCTGTTTGCCAAGTCCTGTTTTAAACAAATACTGTATATTTCTCATGTCATGTCATGCAACTTTAAACAGTAATGGCATTCATTATTCGACTAGCAATGTCTGTTGATCTGTTCAGTCAGCATTCATATTTACTTATGCCCCCTCTCCCATTATAGTCCCCTATTATAGCAATAACATAACAATATCATCCTCATCCTGGGTTGACGCCGTCCCAAGCTTAGCCCCTGGCTTTGAAAAAAAGGGTTTATCAAAAAAGCCATGTAAGAAAAACTTCACATCCAGTTTGTCTACAGATTCTTCAAGTAGTTCAAGAATATCAGTTGCTGGTATTTTTTCTAGTGTGTATAACAGAAACTGAGACAAAACATGTCCTTGGTAAATCCAAAAAATAGTAATGAAAGGCTGTCTTTCTTGATATATATAAAAAAAAGATGCAAAAAACATTTTACCAAAATGAGAACCAATCTTCAAATACATTTTTTTTACATATATCACAAAGTAGAGACTGCAGGATAAGGTTTGTGTAACATGACTTGAGATTTGCAGAAACTATGAATATTTTTATATTGTGTGTATTGGCTTCTCGTGTTAACTTAGTTCTGATGTTTACACATGTTCTCGTTTTTTCTCGGTCGTTCATTTTTCCCAAGCAGATACAGAATCTTGAGAAGGAAAATGAATCATTTCAAGTGTTGCTAAAGGTAGCATAACTTGCTGTAAGTAACGTTTAAGCTGACAGAACCTTATACCACGTCCGAGTCGCAGTTAAAATTTAGGATTGATAACTTGATCAGAAAAATAATGGCTTTCCACTTGGATTGCACTTTGTACTTGCATTGTTGTTGATTTTTCATAACCCAGGAAGGTTTTGGTACTGTAGTCAGTGCAGATTGAGGCCAGAGTCTGGAACTTGTAATCTAAGTCCATGTCCCAGTCTGCGTCAAAGGAAACATCAGAGATGGAGATAGCCTCAAGCTCAGAGATGTCCCATGAGTCGCCCTCCTCAGCATACACATGAGGTTCATAATCCCCCAGATCACCTTCTCGATGATCGTACAGTGCCTACAATATACAGAGAAAAAAAGAAAACAAAGAACACTTTTTAAAAAAAAAAGAAACAGAATTACCCTACTTTTCTTGGACTGATTCAGTTCTTGTCATTACCTTAGCTAGTATGTTATGTAGAATTTCACGGCTAATCACACCACTCTCTTGACTTGCAGCATATTTACTGTGTTTCGCCCAACCCTGGGAAATCAGAAGCAGATAGTTGTTGTCAAACATAAAATTTCATTGTTCATCTCTATGGGTCTAAAAACATAAAACAATGGAAAATTGAACAGGAAATGGGGCTCAGAGAAGTGTTGATTGCAGTACCCCACACTCAGTGATCCCGTGCTGATATCTGGATCTCATGGTTGATGATGTACGTGTTGACTGGGAAATCAAGTATTTCAGTGGTTAATACTGAGCATTACAGCAACTTCTGAAATATCCGCCTCCTCAAACATGGTAGGATCACTCAAATTCAATAATAGTAACAATGATAATGATAGTAATGATTTCACTACCCAACGCATAGAGTTCCCACGTGTGATCTCCTGTTCCATCGAGCCTTTTCCGAATGCCATGCCAGTCGTGAACTGGAGGGGGGAGGGGGAGGATATGACATGTCATGACAACATCTTACTTTTCTGTTTATGACATAGGAAACATTTTAAAGGATTAGGCCGGCAATGTATTCTGTTTATTTCTTGTTATCAACAAACGTTATGAAAAGACCAAAACCAAGAGTGTGTTAGTTTGTCTTTTTGACTTTCTCAAACCTTTTCTGTAAATTAGTGAGGCAGCAATTTTCAGAACAGAGGGAGCAGCAGGATACGACAGCTTGGTATACAGCAAACTTCTTTCTTAGTTATCATTGTTGTTTCAACCTTCACACTGCTTGTCAACGCTTAAAAATAAATCTTAAATCTTAATAAATCTATGCTTATATGAATCTTATTCTAGTTTAGAGTACATTAAATATGTATCTGCAGTTTTACCATATTAAAACTTAGAAAAGAGGGTCAAATGACATGTGGCACATTGGTACAAGTAATGTTATCATTGTACAACCACAGGGAGTCAGTATTTCATAGGAAATAGATTGATAAAATAGGCAATTATTTTGAGAAAGTTAGGCCTAATGTTATGTAATGTAAGGTTTCAAAGTTGTCTGATCTGTGCCCACCCTCAATGGTATATGTTTCATATGCCAAACATTTCTAAGTAAAATGAAATGTAAATGTCAATGTTAATGAAATGAAAGGCCTTCTAACATCACCTTTTAAAAACAGAAAATTTCATTGTTCAACTCTATGGGTCTAAAAACATAAAACAATGGAAAATTGAACAGGAAATGGGCTCAGAGAAGTGTTGATTGCAGTACCCCACACTCAGTGATCCCGTGCTGATATCTGGATCTCATGGCTGGTGATGTACATGTTGACTGGGAAATCAAGCATTTCAGTGATTAATACTGAGCATTACAGCAACTTCTGAAATATCTGCCTCTTCAAACATGGTAGGATCACTCAAATTCAATAATAGTAACAATGATAATGATAGTAATGCGTGTGATCTCCTGTTCCATCGAGCCTTTTCGTTCATACTTTCGTTTTAAGGCTAAAAAGATTCCTAAAACAACTATGTACTGTAGTTTTTAGTAAACAGTACTCAGTACACAGGTAAACAGTATGTTTCAGTCATCACTGTGAGTATTATTCATTGCTGGTTTTGGTCTTTTCAAGGCATATGTTGTCAATAAAAAATTTTGAATATCACAAGACTTTCTTTAAATGTAGACTATGATGCCATTTTTGACAAATTAATATCAACATAATAATTATAATAACAGTAATTTCTGTACCCCGTGCAAGTCCTCCCATTGCTTTTGAGTTTTGAATATGTTGTGCTCTGACCAGGCTTGTGACACTGACGCAGTTGTGTTCCTGATGTCTGACTGCAAAAAAAGCCATTTCAAGTCAAGTCATGACCACACAGAAGTAAGTGGCAAAAACATGTAAATCATGCACATTTGTCATGATGCATAACAGGTTATGAGAAGTTTCATGACTCACTGTTTGTTGAATTTGAGCCTTCTTTTTGATTTGTTTAATAGTCTGACCATGCTCTAATTGCTCCAAAGTCACCTGTTGAACAATTGAGTACAGAAACAAGCCACAGTGATTTATTTATTTATCAAACATAGTGTAAACTTTCCAGTGATCAACAGTAATTTCTGAACTATTAATAAAAAAAATATTTGAATAAGTCCAAGCATATTTAACTTCATTATCATTACTTTAGGTTATTTTGTAATAGAAGTATTTACTTTGCAGTCATTTCCTTGTTCCTCAGTGTTGAACTTTATAAGTTGTCCTAAACCTTCTACAGGGATTTGTGCCACCTTTTCCTCACAGGACATCAGAAACACCAATAATAGCGTACCTTGGATACAAAGACCACACACACACCAATCTGATCATCCAGTGTTACATTCTGAATTAAGCTATTGATCTTGAGTAGTATGAATTGAATTCACCATTATGCTCTGTCACTTTGGTTCAAAATTTGTTTTACACTTAAAAAAAAAAAAAAAAATCAATCTTATTCACCACGATCAAAATATGCGCCCTACCTGAAAACAGTAGAATTCCAAAAAAAATGATCCCAAGTGCTCCTCCTCCAATGTGGGAACCAGTAGCTTTTCGATTGCGACAGTTTGGCCTCGCTGTGTTTATGCAGTTACACACAGTAACTGACAGGTTTTGGTGTGTTGTCTGACCCTGAAGATCGGTCACAGCCACGACCAAGTCAAAATGTCCAGAATACAAAGTTTTTTCTTTCGTCAGTTTGACTGAATACCCTGTAGATCCAACATGAATAGTTACATTATAAAGATTCACAGCAACACGCTGCATGAGCTAGATTTTCTTTGCCTGAGTTATGTGATTTTGACTACGTTTGAATCAGAACTGTAGCTCACCTTCACCAGAGTCTACCCTCCAAGTGCCCCCAAAGTCTTCGAGGAGCTTGAAGTGGAAAGGTCCACCGTATGGCTTTTCATCCAAGTCCAAGACTGTGATGTTGGCTAGAGAAGGTCCATCAGTTTGGCACATGTCAATTTTACTTACAACCAGGTATGGAGCATTGTCATTTTCGTCTACAATATGGATGTTGAGGGTCGCGGTGCCTGTCATTTTAGGGGTACCTGGTGACCAAAAATAGTTTGTTCATTTTCAATAATGTGATAAAGAAATTGTGATTCATAAGATATACAATGACTCTTCCAGGTCATACCATTGTCAACAGCATATATTGTGACATTATAGTAACTGTCCTTCACAAAGCTTGACTCTCGGTCGAAGATCTTTGTTGTGGTTATAACTCCCGTCTTTTGGTCCACTCTAATCCAACCAGCTGGATCGTTTCCTTTTATGTATCTGAAAGACACGTGTTGTGTAAGACATTTTCAAATTCTCTATTAACATACTAATGTAGAGCATTCTCCTGTAAAGTGGATGTGTTGCTTGTATTGTCATGACTTACACAAATGTGTTTGTACTGGTGACGTCAGGGTCTGTAGCCACAAAAGTCTCCAGATACTGTCCCGCCTTAACATTCTCCCTCAGCGACACTAATTTGTTTTTTTTGTCAAAGACTGGCGATTCATTGACATCCTCCACGTTCACTGTCACTTGGAGGGTGGACAGGTGTAGCGTCATGGCCTCAGTCATACCTTCAATAGTGGTACCAGTACTGGTGACTACTTGCCAAAGACCAGTGGTGCTGCGACTCAGCACTCTGCAGGAGTGATAGGAGATTTCATTCTCCACGCTGATAGTCAGGTTCTTCATAGGACTTTTTTCATGGTCCAGTGGCTGTAAAAGTAGTAAAATGTTGATTTGGAGTCAAATATAGAAATTGATGACATGATGTGAGTGCACCTCATTCGACATAGGGCTTTTCATCTAATCTTATTTTCTAAATACATTTTGCCTTTTGCAAGAAGTAGAAGTAATCTAAGCTTTGAGCTGCACATTACGAAATTCATACAAACGTGCTTTACCAACTAAGGATCATTGCCATAATTCAACCTATGTTGTTTTACAAATTTTACAGATACAGAAACTATTTTACATGCTTTTATCACATCATGCCTGTATTACTGTAACAGCCTTTTTACATGCCTAAATAAAAAATTGTTGACAGATTACAGCTGCTTTTAACCAGACTGAACAGGTTTGTACATGTCTTCAAGAGCATTTTAGAATTGATTTTAAAGTTCTTTTATGGTGATCTGCAAGGCACTTAAAGGCCTGAGCCCTCAGTATATCACAGATCTTTTATGCCCGTATGACCCCGCTCTCACTTTGAGATCCTCTGGTAGGGGCACTTTATCTGTTCAAGACTCTCGGCTGAAGACTGCGGGAGACAGAGCTTTTGTAATAAGAGCTCCGAGGCTTTGGAGCACCCTGCCCGAGGAAATACAGCAAGCTGCATCAGTGACTTTGTTTAAATCTAAGCTGAGACTTTACTTTTATTGCACTGCCTTTCTTCTAATAACTCAAATTATTCTAATATCTAATACATCTTTATTCTGTTTATTGCCATTTTGGCTTTGTTTTGTTTATGTGCATTTAGTATGTAGTTTTATTTTTTTATTTCTGTGTTTTTATGTGTTTCTATACAATGTTTTTGTGTTCTTGCTATGTGCAGGACCTTATAACTTTGTTTTGAAAAGTTCTTTATATTATTATTATTATTATTATTATTATTAAGAGCCAAAGAGTCAATTTTTTTTTGCTATATACTAAAAACACAAAATTGGCGCAAAGGTAAAAAAACTAAAAACATTATGTTGTGTGTATGATCAAAAACAAAATACCTTTTCCACATAAAGTAGTCCGTCATTTGTCTCATTGTCAGTAGTGATTCTAAAGTTGTTGTTTGTGTCTCCCAGGATTTTGTATTTCGCTCTCCAGGCCACTGAACCTTTGGTGTCCTCGTCTGTAACTTTCAGACGTGTGACAAGAACATTTTCCTCTTGTTCTTTCACGTTCACAACACCCTGGGGTAAAAAAAAGAAAATGAAAATGTTACAAAGAGACACTATTTTATTGTAGGCAACAACCGTCATTGCTTTCCATGAGGTAACTGAAAAAAGTAATTGCTTACTTTCTGTTTTTTGAGCACAGGAAGGTGGTTATTTCCATCTGCTATATCGACGATGACAGTGCACGAGCTTGAGAGCCTTTTGCTTTTGCCACGGTCTTTGGCCTCCACTATGATGGTGTATTTCTCTGCTTTCTGATTGGTTAAAAAGAACAGTCACTGAAAAGAACCCTGATTCCATTTTTTTTTTTTTTTATGTCGGATTTTAATTTAAGGAGATGGAAGCTCCAACATCAACCGATTCGATATTTTGGATTTGAGAATTATGCAAAAAAGCAATCAGTCCTCTCACCTCGTGGTCCAGACACCCTTTAAACGAAATGGATCCTGTTTCTAAAACAGCAACCTGGGTTAAGTAGAATTCCAGATCATGTGGTTCCGGAGTGACTGAGACTATTCGAAGGTCAAATTGTTTATTGCTCTCAGAGTCAGCATCCGTTGCTTGAATTGTAATCAGAGTGGTGCCTGTCAGTGTTAGAATAAATGCATCATGAGTTTTATTTTTAATCATTATGTGAGTCTCAACAATTTTAATTCATGTAAATGACTATTTGTCACCAGTAGTGATTACATTGGTAAAAAAAAAAATAGTTACCTTGGAAAGTTGACTCTTCTATGGTGACCCTGTACGTTTCATGGGTAAACTTTGGAGGGTTGTCATTTGAGTCAATAATCTGTACGTCAATGCCCAGTTGCGTGTCTAGTACATTGTTTTGACTATCAAATGCTTGAAACATTAGCTGTAATGGAAAGGCAAGACTTGTGATTTGATTTAAAAAAAAAAACCCTCAACCATCCCAAGCTCACACAGACGCACTTTTACACACACACACACACATGCAGACACACACATAGACAAGGAGTTTGTACTCCCCAGGAGATCACTTTAATAATGGTATTTCAGTGAATTACTTCTAACCTTAAGAAATTTTAACTTCTCATAGTCCACAGGTTTGTGGACAGTAATCTCCCCTGTATCTTTGTTGATTTCTAATACGCCCTTTGGTTCTTCATCAACACCCTGACCATGTATTTTGAAAAAGCGTAGGTCCTTCTCAATCTCAATCTGTAGGAAGTCAAAACATAACAGCAGTGAATTTTCTTATGACCTTTCTGCATCTGCTCAAATGTGCTTTTCATATCCATGCATCGTGACTCTCAGGTAGACACTCACTTTGCCCAGTACATATGGAAAAGGTCCTTCATAGCCTTCTTCAATATTAAAGGACTCAATGATCCAGTTCCTTTTTTGTCGCTGCAAAATTTCTGACAATGACTTGTGGGCTCCCAAACACTGCAAAAAAAAGAATTATACAACATAGCTTACATTAGTACATACAAAGACCTCCCAAAAATACATGTGTGTTGTTTTAATATAAAAGTTTATTAAATTAATTTTATTATTTAAAAAAATTCAAAAGAGGGCTTAACACATAACACCTGTTCCCGAGTCCGTTGTGTAGGTCAAAGTTCAGAAACATAACCTGCATCTGCTGCACTGGTTGTCCTTAAGACTAAAAAATATTTATTTTAAAATATGCCTTTGTAATTGCCTTGATGTTATAGCTGTTCTGATTTTTTTTTAACACCAGTAAAAAGATGATCTTATCATATCACTGTGCACTTTTTAACTTTCATTTGTATGTTGTTCTTTCAATTCTTGGCTATTGATAGAAAATGTTGTTATGCAGATAAAGATAATAAATCTATGTACCCTCATTCATGTTGCTAAAATAAGTTGGATGAAAACATTTCTTAAAAGCAATCAATCGCTGAATCGTCAAGTATTAAGTATCAAGTATTTTGATTGTATTTTTATTCCCTCTGTTCTTACCAGCAACATGAAAAGACTGAGATGTATTGTCTTCATGGTAGCTCCGGATTAAGTGTTGTTAAAGAAGTTAGTTCCTTTAATGCTATTCCTTGAATCCCCCTGACTGAAAGCTCAGCTGTGTAGCAGTGCGAGTTCTGTCATGCCGATGTCGGCTCTGGCTGCATTATACCTGGAAGTGGGAGGGCCTCTGTCATGATCTCACATGAACCTTATAGCTTAGTCCTGAGGTAAACTTCAATAGCAGGTGGGTGTTCACGTGTTAGTGTTTGTGCACGAAAATGCGCATTATACTATATACAGTATAAAAGACATCCAAAGATGTGAAAGCACAATAAAAAAAGTTTGAGTTTGACTAAATATGTGAAAAAATACTTTGTATTGTTAAAAAAATATTTTGATGGTATGAATATATTTAATTGATTCATATCTAGTATAGCAATTATAATAATTTAAAAATAATATATATATAATGACTTCTTCTTTTTACAATGTTAGAATTCATTGCAGGTAATTTTTATTTGATTACAGCAATGTTCTATTGAAAATGTTCTTTTTCTAAAGTCTGTTTTTACTTCGCAACACTAAAGTTCTCAGGAAATGTTCATGTCATAATGCCACCCACCATCACAGAGTTTTTGTTAAGCAAGACAAACAGGACAGAGACAGTTGTGTCTGTGATTCTTGTTTGGTGACACACTGGGGAAAAAAAAGAAAGAAAACAAATTACATCATAGCCCAGTTTTTGGTCAGTGAACTTGAGTTGTTTCCGTAAGTGCAATTGAGAAATTTGACTGACAAATAAACTAGATCAGGCTTGCCTTTTGATTAACAGGCATTAGAATTTTGTAACTCCTTAAAAACATTTTAATGTATTAAAGTCACTCAAATAGTTTTTCAGCAATCATCCCAATAAAGCTGGCAATTAATTTTATCATTTTTTTTCCTCTTTATATATCACATATGTATTGATATTTTTTGGGGGGAGGAGGGCATGCTTTTTTTTCTCTTATGGATAGGACAGCTGAAGATTGACAGGAAAGGGGGGAAGACATTCAGCAAGGGGCCCCTGGCTGGGAATTGAACCAGGGTTCGCTGCGGCCCACAGCCTCATACATGGCTGCACGTACTCTACTGCTGAGTCACCTGAGCGCCCGTATGTGTTGAATTTTGGGATTGTAATGCATCTTTTTTTTTTTTTTTTTTCGGTGTGTTAAACTTTCTGTGTTATGTTTTCTTTATCTGGCAAAAAGACCATGTGTTGTGTGCGATCTTTGGGATAACACTGGAAATATGCTGACGGACAACAAAGTGACCTATCATGCTTCTTTCCTGTGTACCTTTTAAGCACTATTTATTTGAGTTAAATCACACAGTAAAATAAGATAAGTTTCCTAATTATACAGGCTTTGTCAGCCACCTGAGGACAGTGGAATTAACACAATCCACTGTGAGAAACGTCTTTAACGTGTAGCCTTAAATCTACTGAGACCTTATCCAGGTCATGGAGCTCAGCACTGCTCCTTGGGAGGATGAGCATGAAACATATTTTTATCATACCGCACTTGGCATTCCTACCACAGGAAAACAAAGAAAGCAAAGCATCATACATTTATCACTTATCTTCACTGGAACTCTAAACAGTAATTCGCGTAATTGTGTTCCACCCAGCGTCGAGTGTGATCATTTTTTCACTGGAGCAAGAAAGCTACGAAACCATTTACCAGCCGCTCTGATGTAATCACTTCTTAAGAAAACAGATAAGAAGTCTAACTGTACCCCACCTTACATGGGACAGTCAGAACCTGCATGTGAAAACAAAGAGAAAAACTGTCAAGCCTATCCAGTTTCTGGCCATTTAAAACCTCCATACTGCAGTTTGGCACTTAATTTATAAGAGAGAAGCTTTTATGTGCAGGGATTAAATATTGGGTTCAGGTTTGCTGAATTTATAAAGATTCAAGTCAGATCTGGATTTCCATGATCAGTTGTCTAGAGTTACTAGAGTTAGAGTCTAGAGTTACTTTGAGTTAACATAATGCTTGTGTCTTGTGGAGTTTATCAGTTTTTAGAATGTGTTTTGTTGTTTGGTGCTTGTGTATAATTCCTGCTTTTTGCTTTACCAGCTGTGCACGATGAATTCTATTTTCATATTGTGGTGAAACTGTACTGAAACTGAATGTAAGAAACATATTAGATATATTCTCAGTTTGTTTCTGGG
The DNA here is from genome assembly GCA_023238725.1 of Scortum barcoo. Lineage (NCBI taxonomy): Eukaryota > Metazoa > Chordata > Actinopteri > Centrarchiformes > Terapontidae > Scortum > Scortum barcoo. The sequence goes on from JAKKUS010000101.1 coordinate 15,216, forward strand.
AAATGCATGTGGGTTTAACGAGATTTCAGAATGCCCTGACACTCTCACTGCTAATCAGAAAACAAGTTCTACTTTGTTTGCTGAAGCGTGGCCACTTTAACTTTCAACAGCTCAGCACAGAGCCAATGTTTTTAAATGAATGCCAAATAAAATAACAGAGGTTTAAAATTTCTTTGCCAGCAACGCTTGGAGTTGAAGACATCAATCGATTGTGACTCATGCCATCATCCATCCATCCATCCATCCATCCATTTCTAAACCCGCATTATCCTGAGCACACACATCATGTATGGTGGCCAGAACCTTTATGAACTGTTTTTTTTTCTCCCTTTGCTACTGGAGCATGTATAGGTTCTGACAGAGTCTGAGTGCAGTACATATGCCTCGTTCCCAACCAAACAAAGGTTTAGTGTCACGGGTATGCTTCTGTCAGTACCTGCAAGCACACTCTTTCTCTCCTCCTTCCCCCTCGTCCACATGAGTGTGCTATTTCTCACTCTCCCCGGAGTAGTACAGTACATTTAAACACTGCTCAAAACAAAAAGATTTTCATTTTGTTAATTTTTGCATCATTATCATCGATCTTTTCTTTGTTTGTTTGGCCATAGCAGCTGTTTACTCAGAACACCCACCATTATGTTACCTCATTTGAATACATATTGATATAACAGACATCTTTGAATTAAAATAGGCTCCAAATGTTAGAAAGAGCTCTAGTAATCAAGAAATATAACACATCATATTGTACAAATTGCCTACAACTCTCACTCTCTCCGGGGGTCTGTCTGAATTCAGTTGGACACTGAAAAAAAAAAACTTCTCTTTTAAAGTCCTAAATGTTTTTATGCTGCAGTACAGTACTCATCACAAGGAAGCTAATAATGGACTAATACGTGTGATAATATGCAAATAAAAACAAAACAAATCCTCTTTCCCTCTACAAATACTTGTGCTCTACACATATAGCCTGTATCTGTTATAATTTCAGGCAGAGATGGAGTGGACCCCAAAACGCAGACACAAGATCGACTAGAAGACAGAAGTAGAATTAAACAGTGAAAGTTTAATGGAGGTTTCACTAGAGCAGTTTCTGAAAGCTGACAATTCAGTAGTCTGAATCTAGAATCCGATGGCCGTTGTGAGTCTCAGGTAACTGAGCAGGAGCAGAACAGGCAGACAGGCAGAGTGTGGCGAGAATTTTTTTTAAATCTATGTCACAAAAGAGTTAAAAAGGAATTTATACAAATAATTATTAAAATGAAACCTTCAAATTGTAGCATATGTTGTATTAACAAAGTAACTAGCAACAATATGTTGCTAGTTAGGTGCAATCTTATTATAATTCCTTTACTAATTAAAGAGATTCAGATATTTCAAGAGGTTGTAACCAGCATATCTTTTAATAAGTGAAAATACAAATTTATTTCCAAATACCACATTTCAAATACTTACTTTTCTAAAATAATGAATTTTTAAGGTAGCAGGTGCAAAAAGAAAACAAAGCAAATTGTTATGTTATGTTATGTTAATTCCACACTGTATAGCTAGATCATCACTAACATATTACAAACCACTGTCCAACTTACTCAGACTTCTGCCAGTCCTTATCAAGCACATTTTACAAAAGCATACTAAAATGGAAATTAAACTCGTTTGCAAACAAACAAACAAAAAAAACTTATTCCATCAGTTTCTACAGATAAATTTACAGATTAAAATGTCAAAATAATACTGCCGTGACAAAACCTCCAGTACCAGGAAATGAAGTGAGAAGCCATGTCTCAGTGCCAAGTAAGTAAGCCAAGTAAACACCCAAGCAAACACACCTTGTCACTATCAAAACGTAATATTTCATAATCACCTGAGCATGACAGTATGTGCAGTGCATCAGTTCCATCTTCAAGCAAGAAAAACACAGCCTTTCCTATATCATCTTTGTTGCGCAGATAGATGCCAGTTTACGATATCTGGCCAAGTCCAAAATACAAAAGTACAAAATCCAGGCATTGTGATACATCTTTCTCACAACATCATCACAAACTAGGAGCCATAGCAACTATAAAAAAAATCCCACTCCTGGGGTGCCCTTCAAAGCTGTATGTTTCTTTCTTGAATTGTCCGGTGACAGATGCCTCCCAAGGTCTTGAACTTTGGCCCCAAATCATTCAGAAACTTCAGATCTTCTCCCAGGTCGTTGTGTGACAGCTCATCCAGTGACTGACATTTGCTGCCCTCTCCCTCGTAGGCATACACTTTGGGTTGGTACACGGGGCCTCCATCAATCATGCACAGTCTCTGTGGGTTTTTATTAGTTCCAAAAAAAAAATTTCTGGGTCATTTTATCAAAAACAGGTCATACCAAAATACATCTAAAAAAGCCTTCAGCCTAGATATATAAACTTATATTCATAGGACTTAACTGTTTCTTTCATTGGTTGAAGCAATGGCAGGTCATTTTTAAAGTGATTTGTTTCATTCATGTTATGTATCTGAACATTTCTGAAATTAAATGAGCTCTCATTCACTACAGCAGCTATTTGGTTTGTGCTGCAGTCATTGCTGTCCAGTGTTTGCAGTTGCACGGCTCTGTGTGATGTGAGACAAACTCTCTTACCTTGTCAATGTGAGCTGTCATTTTCTGATTTGACCACAGGCTGGCAGAGCGGTGGTACCTCGATGAGCCTCCCTGTTCACAGAGAGGATGACTGTAAACTCTTACAGCCAAAATATAATGTAGATGTATGCGCCGCCAGTGAGGTTTATATTTGACCTACTTATAAAAGCATCCCAATTCAATGAAGAGCACTGCTTACCTGATAGGCGTTGCTGGAAGTCCTGTTTGTATTCCATGTTGAGTACTGAAATCAAAGACAGTTTCAAATTAAATTATCTGACAGTTACTGTATTTGTGCATTTAGTTTTTTTACTGGAACCAGATTGCTCTCAGAGAAAACATGCTATCTGTAAGCAAAGGAAAATATTTTGTGATAAATCAGCATCAGGAGTCACCGCATTTATATCAAAGCATACACTGGACATTAGAAACACACGCAGTAAAATTCAGAAGCTTTAAGTGTACATATTTGTAAATGTATACATCTCTGCTATATTGTTGAAACTGCTTAATTTACATTTCTGCTGCATTTTTAGTGTGCAAGAAAATAAAATAAGGTTAATACAGTATATCAACAGAAATCTACAATAATTTTGCAAAGCCTCTCTTTTTAATCATTTTTTCTGTAGAGGATTTTAGGACATCTGGCTCTGGATTCAGATCTGTATACTTAGCATGTGTGTTAGTGCAACGACCGTAGAAAACAGGTGTTTTTCTTGTGGCATTGAAATAAAGGTTGTGGCACCCTTTGTGTATTTAAGCAGGCAGTGTAGAGACAAAACACACCTTTCTGTATCAGAGCAATGGATCTCACAGATGCCATGAGATGACACAGTCATTAGGGAAAACATGGCAAAAAAGGTATCACAGCTGTAGTCACTCACCATGGTCTGCACTCCGTTGCTTCGGAGAGTGTCTCTTTGACGCTGCATGCCCATTGAGGTCATGTTAGAGTTAATCTGTAGGGATTGTTGAGTAATGTTAAATTAAAGAGTGGAGGAGCGTAGAAGAGGACAGAAGCAACCCCTGCCTATTTCCAACCACAAATCTTTAGGTCATATCAGCAAAAGTGTACAATGGAAATCATTATTTCACAAGTCTTGCTGCTGTAGCATTCCTGCAAATCATCATGTATCATTACAGACACACAAAGGAGACTGTTCAAAGACATGTTACCTACCAGGGTGAGTCCTGAGCTGTTGTACGTATCCATGTCTTGGATCATTACTGGAGCCGTCTGAGACATCTAGTTGAGCGAAGGAAATTAATAAAGCAACCTTACTGGCAGAACTCAGTAAAATGGGGTTGTATTTTTGTCTAAAGCATTTAGCAGCATATTTGATCAGATGTTTGTAAAGGTAAAAGCTGAAGGTTCATGAATCGTGTCCAGTAATTCTTTTTAGCTGTAGATTTATCATCACATACATTACATTCGACCAACTCCTTAAACTTATGCGTCTGCTGGTGCATCACAAACCTTTATCTAGTGCTGCTAGCGCTTCGCAGTTAACTGCAGTAAATGTGATCAGTACATCCAAAGTAGATCGAATACTCCCCCTTTGCAGGTACTCCAGGTTATATGATGTCTTTGTATAGGGATAGGGGTGTTTTTCGTGTTTTTCCCAGCGCAACACCCAGTGGGAGCCGCAACGGGGGTGGGGGGTTGCGCGTAATGGTATCGCTCAACTTTCACGGAGAGGTGCAGTGACCTGTCAATCACCTGGGAAAATAGTCTGGAGCCGCAAAAAATAACAGTGCTTATAACTTTTAAAACTTTTAATATGTAAATAAAAAAATTTTTTTAAAAATGACCGTTATTCATTTTCATGTTTTTTTGGTTATCAAGGCCAAAGGGAGCCACTATAGGGGCGCTGAAGAGCCGCAGGTTGCCGACACCTGGTATAGGGTCACGGTACCATTACAGTTCACCCTGTAGAGCTACTTGTCACTCACTTCTGTTCAAACCCTATAATTTAATGACGCAAATATTTCTATTAACGCTGTCAACGCTCAGGTAGGCAATAAAAACAACAAAAATAACTGGATTACAGCTGTAATACGCTCATCTGCAGGATTAAGAGAAACATTTTTGTTATGCGCGCTATTTTCTTTGATGTAACCTGAGACCTTTTGACACACCCTGAAATTGTCCCTACACTTACAGTAAAGCCTGCCTGTGAAAAAGTCAACCAGTGAAAGGGGAATGAGAGGCCGACGGGGAGAAGAGACGTACCTGCATGGCGCCCTGTTTTAGGCCGTCTGTCACAGCCAAACTGTTTGTTGGTGTCAGGAGGAGAGTAGGTGCAGCCTGGCAAAAAAAGAGAACATAGATCAATCAAGGGCAGACCCCCCCCACCAACCCTCAAAAATGGTGGGATTGGTGGAGTAATATGGTATGCTGTTACTATCTTGCTTCATGTAATTTGCACACACAACACAACCAACACACCAACTTACCTTGCATGTGGAGCCCCCTCCTTCTTGGTTGTACTTGATGAGGGTCTGGATGCCCTCGTCTTGCACCATGGCACCGTCCTTGAACTTCCCCCCTCCACACTCACACATAAAGACAAGTAGCAGTACTGCTGACACACAACAAAATAACTCTGAGGACAAAGTGTACGTGTTGCATTTCCAACAAACTACCACATTTGCCATGGGCAATGGGTAGTATAGTTACATACATATCAGCATAGCTTGTTATATGTGCATGCAAACTGAAATCCACAAATTTAGCCTTTTTTAATGATTAAATCAACAATTTAATTTGGCTGTTCAAATTATATATCCATACATTCCTTACTTAATTGATGAACTGATTGATCTCAGTATGAGCTAACATCCTTAAACTATTTGATTTCCTCAGAGAAGTTGATTTGCATCTAACTGACTTGACACTAAAACATTTTCAGGGTCCCCATAGGTTTATTGAGCATGAACATCACATTTGTTAATGATTGCCACACTCACACAAAAATAAGAGAAGTCCTGCAAATATCAGTCCAATGCCAGGTGCCCCAATGCTGGATGAGATTGGCTTTTTGTCACGGCAGACATCTCCCACTTCACAGTCACACACCATCACTTCAACAGTCTCATGTCCTGTCACGCCCTGTTGGTCCTGAATCTTCAGAGGTACTGAGTAGTTATCATAAGCCAGCGTCGCCAGGCTAACAAGCCCACCTTTCTCGCCTGGTGAAGGATGCAAAGAGAGGAGTGTCGTAGCTCTTTGATTGGAACTGTATTGTTTTCTTATAAGTAGCATTCAGAGATATGTACTAACCAACGGCAGGGTCTAGTTTCCAATGCTCCTTCAGAGTTTTGTCATCACCCCCCAGGGAGAAGACAAAGGGCCCAGAATAAGGATGGAGGTCGATGTCCTTGACAGGCACCATGACCATGTTAGCCTTGTTTCCACACATAATGACACCTTTGTTAATCAGCTTAGGTTTGTTGTCATTGATATCCGCCAGGTGGACAAGGACAGTACTTGTACCTGTGGCTGGAGGCTCACCTTGGTGACCATAGAGAAGAGAAAAAAACACACACAATTAATCAATAAAGCCAGTTAGTATACCAGAGGACCATGATACCTAGCTTGTGCTTTACTAGAATGCACAGTAGAGCTTCTTCATACCATCATCAATGGCACCGATGACTATTTTGTAAATGTTCTGGTCATCAACAAATGTTGACTCTCTGTCCATTTTCTTAATCGTTGTAATTTGTCCTGTTTTCTTATCAATGCTCACCCAGCCAGCTGGATCATCTATCAGCACATACCTAGTTACAAGAGGACAAAGTGGAAATGGGGCAGAACACACTGAGATTTAATTGCAGCTTCCAGAAACCAAATCCATGTGACAGTTTCAGTTCATGTGGGTGGTGAGACTCTGCAAAAGGTCATGCACTAACATCTAGGTTGGCGTTTTATATATGCACACAAAGGTACTGTTTGAGGTATTAGAAATACAATACAAGAAATGTGTTTTATTGTATACAAAATGCCAGGTGAGACGGTATAGAAGGATTCACAATGCAGGAATAATATGTACACCTACCTGATGTTTGTTACATCAGAGTCGACATCACGGACCTTTGGAGTGAAGAGCACCTTTCCTGGCTCCTCTTCTTCCTTCTGATACACTTTAACTTCTTCCCTCTCAAAGTTAGGTGGGTCATTGACATCAATCACTTTGACTGTGATGTTAACTGAATCAAAAGGTGAATCTGGAGATGCACCTGCACCATCCGTTGACTTGTCTTTACAAACAAATAAGGGCTCCTCATTCTTTACTCCGATCTGCAGGGTGGTATTTCTTGTTCTCTCAAAATCATTCCCCTGGAAGAAATTGACAAGTTTACGTCAGTACTGGTGCAGCTGCTGTGTATGATTAACGATACAACATTACTGGACTTTTAGCTTGGCCCACTGTAAATGGATGTAAATTCTATTAGCTTGCAAAATGCAGAATTACCTTGACAACACTCAGAATACCGTCATTGGTGTTGGGGTCAGTCTCAATTTTGTAGTTTTCACCCTCATTCCCTTTAATGAAGTAGTATTGGGCGCGCCAGCCAGAAGTTTTAGGAGTGTCTTTGTCCTCTACCGCAATTCTCAAAAGATCGTTGACGATGGCCAATTCTTTCACTTCAGCGTGGTACTGGACAGGCAGAACAGTTTCATCTTTAACATCACTCAAAAGAGCAACTTCAGTGATGATAATAATAATAATAGTAATAGTAATAATAATAATAATGATAATAATTTAAAGATTCCATGCCTTCCTTTCCTTGAACTTTGGTAGATGAGTGTTTTTGTCGACAATATTAAGAGTAATGACAGCAGTGGAGGAGAGTGACGGTGTCCCATGATCTCTTGCTCCAACGATAACTTCATACTTCTTTACTTTCTGAAACATATGTAGATCATTTTTTAGATGTATCGGTAAGCGTGTGTGCCCCCATACATGCAGCTGCTCACTAATGTCAGTACAGTAAGTTACAGAGTCTCACATCATAGTCAAAACATCCTTCGAATGTGAGCTGGCCCACTCTTCCATCGATCTGATTCATGGCAATCTTGGGCTCCTGTGGTTTCTGTGAAATCACACTCATGGTGATTTCTGAATTATTTGTGTTCCTCTTATCTCTGTCCGTAACAACCAGCTGCAGTGGCAGGTACCCTTCAAGAAGTTGAGGAAAGGAAGCAAAGGAGAGTGAATTCGTTATAGGAAAGGAGGACCTGTCTCCTGTGAAAGTAGGGGACGGGATGAAACGTGCAGCTCATGTTTTGAGTGATTATTTTCTCATGCCTGTGTGTAACTCTCCAGACTTCTCCTCTGGAGCCTTATTAATGTTTGTGTGCGACAGCATGTGTACTTCATGCAGTGATTCACAGCACGCGACTGTACACTCACCCGCTGGCAAATTTTCCTTCACATCCACTGTCATTACAGGCTCGGAAAATACAGGCGGGTTGTCGTTGATGTCCTTGATTTCGACATCAAAAGCTAGTTGCTTGTCAATGGGGGTATTAGTCTGTTTGTCCAATATATCAAACTTGATCTGTCGGTAAAAGTAATCTTGTGAAATTATTATAACGGTTAAAAATACATAAAAATCTGTATGCAAGTGTACTTATTATCAGAGGGATAAGTACTCCAGTATTAACTCACGTGGAAAATGTCATATTTCTCTCTGTCGATGGCTTTATGGGTAGAGACAATTCCATTGTGCTCGTTGATGGAGAAGATGCCCACTGGCTCCTCGTCCACACCCATTCCACTTATACGATACTTGTGTTTTATCATATTTTGGTCCGACTTGTCATTAAACATCTGATGTCAAGACACACCAATGAGCTGTTATTGTTTGCATGGTCAGCTTTGATATTGAGCTGCTGCATTCATTGGCAGTTTCATTTAAAAATTGACGTCATCACCTGCGAAATGACTTTTGGGAATGGCCCACGGTCTTCCTCTTGTAATTCAATCGTAGACAAAACCCATCGTCTCTTGGTACGCACCAGAAGCTCCTGTTGAATCCAGAATGTAAGTCAAACACACAGCTGTCATAATTTCTGCTAGAAGCAAAACATTTTGAAAGACATTTTCAAATCCAAATATGAAATGTTTACCCGCTTGGCTCGCCTTCTTTTGCCACCGTGAGACTCTGCCAGGGCTGTTAATGCAACCTACGGCAACAGAAAAACTGGATAATGATACTTGATCTTGTCATTGCAAGTTTTAAAGAGCTTTTAATCCAACATAATTCTAATCTACCTGACAGGTTACCCATTTCATCAGTATATTTATTTATTAATTTGCACAAATTTTCTCTTTTAGTGTTTAATTGTCTCTCTGATTATCTCTCTTCCCTTCCCTCCATTTCCATTACTGTACATTGCTCCCAAGTTGACAAATACAGATGTGTCCATTCATCTGTTTTCTATACCCACTCATCCTGTGCATTGTCGTGGGGAGCTGGAGCAAATTTTGGCATTTATTGGGCAAGAGGTGGGATACACACCCTGTCAGGTTGCCTTTCTGTCATAGAGAAAACACAGATATAAACACCTACACAAGCAGTTTAGATTTTCTAATTCATTCAACAAACAGACTGTGGGAGGAAACCAGAACAACCACAAAATTTCTGTTTTGGTTTTGTGCAGGAGTGCCTTGAGAAGAGCACATTATGTATGGTGCAGTAATTAGTAGTGATGAGAAAATAAGCCCACTTTAAAGTTTCATTTAGGTTTCTTGATAAAATCAGTCTCAGCAGAAACAGGGTACATGTAGAAACCACTGGCAGTAAAAGGATATTTAAGAGATCCTTTTACCGACAGTGATGTGAGAATCACAAACTTTTCTTTTAATTGTACCCCATGTACCCCCCAATATATAATGATTGTATGTGTTTAAGTAATTCACAGGAGATGTGGAGAGAAATACGAACATTCAACAAAGGTCTGCATCTGCATGCAAACCAGAGACATTACGGTTCATGGTGGCCATCTGAGAAATTGAATTTCTAAATTCTTTATGTCTGTATTTCAGTAAGGTCTCCTGCTTCTTCTGAATAAAAGCTGCCAATCATCTGACTGACATGCAGTATAATTTATAGGACAAGGTGTCTAAAATCATTAGTCACATGATAAACATCTTATCGCCTGATAATGAAACTACAGTTTGGTTTTCCTATAGTCTCAGATTTTGACAGCAATTCAGAGGTAATCATCCAGAACAATCATCATGAATATGACTTTCCCACTCTCTCTTTGAGGTATGTCTATGAGCTAATTTTTCACTAGACGGTTTATCGATATATACTTTTTTGATTGAGATTTTTTATTGGCATAGTGGAAAGCAAATTTACTGAAAAGTAAATTGTCCAAGTTAATTCACTCACTAGGCTTTGGGAGCAAATTAATCAGCTGAAACCCCACACATGGGGTACAATTATTAATATCTTGATTTTAAAAAAATGAAAGAAATTCTTTAGTTGCACAGGGTTGAGTTGTGCAAAGCCAGATTTTTATTTAAAAAGAAGATGAACTGCCATGCAGCATAACTGCAAAAGATGGGACTGTGGTGGAAAGTATGTGATTTCAAACATCACAGGGTTTGAAATTGAAAAAGTTTAAAAAAAGTTGTAACAAACTTATTAACAGGGAGATATAAGTACAGTATGACCCAGTCAGGCCTTTGTTAAGCTTATGAAGGTGGTGTTGTACGTTAAGGATCTCATGTTACCACAACCTTATCCATAACATAACATGCAGAACTGGTTTTGCTCGATGACTCTACCTCCCTGAACTTACATGCAGATCAGTAGCATAGCAGAAACTATGATTCTATGCATGTTGACATTCTTTGCTCTCATTTCCGTGTGAAAAGTAATCACAAGCAACACAACTCTTTCAAAACAAATATTTAGTCATGAAAATAACCACACATTCGCACACCACACATTGTTTTTTGTTCATAACAGTATGAATGCCCTATTGCATATAAGTTATATATATATACAGTATATAACAAAAGACAATTCAGAATATCATGCCTACCAGCAGAAGCAAGAAAATGGTCTTCATCTTGGTCCTCTCTGCTCGATATACTCTGCGTGAGTACTCCAAAAGAGTCAAAGATGGGTTGAATAGTGCATGGAAGACAGCCCAGAATGCCTGCAGGTGACAGGTAGGCTGACTTTGCGGTTAACAAAGGGCTGTTTGTTCATGCACGCAGTTATATGTGACCTGACATGTTGAATTTGCAAGTAGGAAAAGGTCAGTATAAAGCACAGCTCCTATTGGCTTTTTGTACATATTTAGATATATGTTCTTTATATAAATGTACACGAAGAACATAAATCTAAATGAGTTTTTTTGAGAGAGAGCCTTAGTTAAATAGCGTGTCTGGGCTGTGAGAGAGGGCTTGGCTCAGGTGTACAGCCCTCTAGCTCTACGGCTCACATTACCATGGCTTATTTATGTCTGGCCTACATCAAGTGAAATGTAGCTCAATTTCATAGGTCCTGTGAGTGGTATATAAAGTGAATGAAGCAACATTTTAAACTAGCTGGGGCGGTATACATCAGTCTTACTCTCATCAAACCGGTTGTCAGTCATGTACGTTCTGTACATTTGCTCCTATTCCAAACACATACTCCTATATGCGTACTGAAGATAGACACCATTTGTTTGTAGATTTCTATTTCTTTTTGTGGTTTCTATTGCATTCAGCATTTAAGATTGGCAGTCAAAGGATTAAATTACAAATGTATTATTTAATCCTGCATAGCTGCGTCCAGCGTGCCAAAGGCAACATCAGTTGGCAGAGTTTGGAGTCTCTTCTTCTTTGTAATGTCTTTCAGTGATTATGACACAAAGCGGCAGGTGTAAGAGTTCCCATCCAGTCAGAGACTGATTGATTGATATGAAGCGAGGAGAGACTGACGCAGGGCAACAACAGTGTGCTTGAGTGTTTATTAAAAGAGCACACCTGTATTAGAAGAGTCTGGACCTTAACTGAACAATAAATGTGATTAGTGATGTGTTAGTATAAAAGAGATAAGAGGAAAAAATTGTGAAATTTAATTTCATAAATTGACACATTATATGTCACATTATTATAAATCTTTTACTTCAAATGACATATTTTCCATTGCTAGAAGTGTTTAACATCCTGATCTGCCTTACGGCATGTTTGACAGTTTTAAAGGTGGGGTTTCCATCCAGAGAACAGCCAGAGAAAGTTTACCTATAGTTATTTGTTTTGTCATTATAGTTCAACTATAAAGCAACTATGTATGAAAAGTACTGTATTATGATATTGCTGTTGTTTGGAGACAAATAAAATTGAAAAAACCCAGGATTCCTTTGTTTTGTCACACGATGAGTTGTAATTATTAACTTCACTTGTTTAGCCAAGATCCAAAAGTTTATTACTGTGGTTAAAGTAGTTCTTCTCCCCCTGCATCAAGCGTGCGTTATTTACTTGTGTGTCATTCGTGTCTGGTATGTGATAATTAAGGAACACTATGTTCACGCCTTGTCTTTATGGAACGTATGTCATGATGGAGTGGTTGAGGACCTGTGGCAAAGATATTTGAAGGTCTTACTTGGGACTATGATGGTGGATGAAAAATAAGGGATGACAAAGTGGCAGAACTGAAGAAAAGGATTGTTGACTCTGGTTTTTGGACCTCG
>JAKKUS010000106.1:0-10540 GCA_023238725.1 Scortum barcoo
TCAAAGCTGAATTCTCATACAGTCTCATATCATCAGGCACAGCCCTGGTTATTAGATCAACACTGACTTTAATATGACAACAACTCTTAAGATAAGATAATCTTTTATTGATCCCACAGTGGGGAAACATTTCACTGTTACAGCAGCTCAAAAACAACAATTAAAGACAGAGATTAAATAATGGAGACAATTTCAACACAAAAAAAATACATACAATAAATAGTAATAATAGGAAGAAGAGGATGGTTTGGATTCTGATGGTTTCACTCTCATTTTTCTTTATCACACTGCAGAGATGACAGCATAATTGTGACGTTAAACACTGGCTGCAGTAGCAATGTTGATACTGACTGATTTCACACAGTTCACATGGGCAGGACTGACTGGTACCTCCTGGCCTGGAGCTGCTTGAGGGTTCAGAGGTCCTCCAATCATCTCCTTGATGAAGATCAGGTCCTCATTCAGGACCAGGCCATGCTGCTCCATCAGTGGCTTCAGGTTATTCTTTTTCACCACCAGGTGGTCAAACATTTCTAGAGAGGCAGTCTCATGCTGCAAGATAGACAGACTCATCAATATGTTAATACAAGAATTCACAGTGAGAAAACAATGTACTCAATGGCCGTTACATCAACTGTAGTCAGCATCCTGTTGCTGGCACTCGTGCATCAGCCAAAAGAGACGTAACACAATGAGAATGTGATTGACAGGCATCATGTTTGCTAGCCACCTTTTTAATCACTGTTTGTCTCATCAGCAGAGCTGCACTGGTTGCATGAAAACACTAGCTGTGAGTGAACTAGACAGAATATTACACTATGTGTTTAGATAAAAACTCAAAGACAATTTACAGAGAAGATATGAGTCTGTTGTGGAGGGTGCCATCATTTGTCAGCTGCAGTTCACTGCAGCAGTATTGTCCCAAAACAAACATAATGTGATTTATATGTAATAAATGAATCAGCCATTGATTACTCTCTTGCTCTCCCACCATGACTGATTAAAAATCTTTGCTAACTAAACAAGGCAACATTTTTTGATAATGAATTTCCTCCATTTTCTAAATAAATGACTTAATGCTGATCCTGGCTGTGTTTTTTATGTGTCCTTCATTTGTGGTTGGTTATGATGTCATACATCATGAACAAAAGAAATGATTATAGCTTACTTTAAACTTCAATCCTGGACGAGCTTTGGGGAGAAACATGTCATCAAACAGATGAGAAAAAGGTCCATGCCCTAGATATGAAGAAATAAATAATCAGTTAAAAAAATGATAGTAATAATTTTGTGTGAACTGTAAACAGAGTCATTTGTAATTACATCTCATCAGCCATGGTATTGAATTCATGTCATATTCAGATTCAGATTCAGATTCCTTTATTAGTCCCACAGCGGGGAAATTTATGAAGCAGCGCAACAGCAGCGAAAACACACAGTGGAAAATAGACAGTAAGAAAAGTAAGACATAAAATAAAATAAAATGAAATAAAAGATAAAATATTCCAAGATGAATGATTATAATTATAACTGTAAGTAAACCTGTACATAGTACAGAGGGAGTATGCCTGAGAGTATACATATGAAGAAATATATAATATCTCAGGGAGTGCAAAAAACAGTGAAATAGTGAAATGAATAGTGAACAGAAGTGTAGTGTTATTGCACAGAGACCAGTTATAAGTCAGTGTTTTGTTGTTTATTTGTTTATTGTCTATTATCTGCAGACTAGCGGGCATTTTGCTTTGTTGTACAGTCTGACAGCAGCAGGCAGGAAGGACCTGCGGTACCTCTCCTTCACACAGCGTGGATGGAGCAGCCGCTCACTGAAGGAGCTGCCCAGAGCTGTCAGAGTGTCCTGTATAGTCCCAAAACAAACATAATGTGATTTATATGTAATAAATGAATCAGCCATTGATTACTCTCTTGCTCTCCCACCATGACTGATTAAAAATCTTTGCTAACTAAACAAGGCAACATTTGTTGATAATGAATTTCCTACATTTTCTAAATAAATGACTTAATTCTGATCCTGGCTGTGTTTTTTATGTGTCCTTCATTTGTGGTTGGTTATTATGTCATACATCATGAACAAAAGAAATGATTATAGCTTACTTTAAACTTCAGTCCTGGACGAGTTTTGGGGATGAACATGTCATCAATCGAATTCACGTATATGTCATATCATATGTCTTGAGTGTTATAAAACATGCTCATGAGTGGACATTAACTTCCCCCTCGCTGCACCATAGAAGTCCATCCATCCATCCATCCATCTTCTAAACCTGCTTATCCTGAGAACACACAGGATCGCAGGGATGCTGGAGCCTGTCCCAGCTATCTTTGGGCGAGAGGCAGGCAGGGTACACCCTGGACTGGATGCCAGTCAGTCGCAGGGCTGACATTGAAGTCTTTTACAGAAATTCAAAACCCAAGTGGTTGTTACAGGAGCTGCGAGTGAGAAACAAATGGCAATGCAAATAATGGCTCCTGTGTGTATGCAACTCATCAAGGAAGTGCACAAAGCAGCCACAGTGTGTGAGAGTTCCTGCTTGCTGAGCGCTGGAGGGCAGACACACAGATTAACACAGTTAACTGTGCTCTCAAAGCTGAATTCTCATACAGTCTCATATCATCAGGCACAGCCCTGGCCCTTGGCCCATTGACTTTAATATGACAACTCTTAAGATAAGATAAACTTTTATTGATCCCACACAGTGGGCAAATTTCACTGTTACAGCAGCTCAACAACAACAATTAAAGAAAGAGATTAAATAATAATAGGTGCAGGTATCCACAAGAATACCATAAAGACAACTCACAAAAGGAACAAAGGAGGCAACGACAAAGGCCTGGGAGCTGAAGAAGGGAGCTGGGGACCTCAGACAGGACCGCTCTAGGGATGAAGAACTACACATTACAGAGTACAGTGTTACGATTCCCAGGCAGAGAGGAGCTAGACCCCGAAATGCAGACTAGAGCAGACACCAAATGGATTGAAGTTTCAACAGTTTTAATGTTCTTTTCAATGAGTAGAAATCACAAATCAGAGTTTGGCCAGCTGTGGTATCACGGCTTGGCGTGGGGCTGATGCCGCAGGGGCAGAGAGCCGAAGAGAGCCGAGCTGCACCAGAGAGCTGCAAGGAGGACTGCAGAGGGGGAGATGAGGCCAGGAGGAAGACGAGGTAAGCCAGGGAGGCAGCCGCGGCGGAGCCAGGAGTCTGGAGTACAAAAAACAGAATGGGTTAAGGTACAGGCAAGAGTTCAATGAAAGAATTGCTAGAAGCCACGAAGTACCGAGAGAGGTAACTGAACGATCTGGCGATGAGTGGATGAATGAGCCGGGCTTAAATCCTGTTGGTGGGTTGATTGTAGAATGACTGCCAGGTGGTGCGGCTGAACCAGGTGTGGTAGTGAATGCCCTGGAGTTACCTCGTCCTCCTATGCGGCCAACAAACAGACAGTGACAGACAGGGGGAGACAAAACACAAGACAGGGATCCTAACATACAGAGTACCTTTGCCACTTAGCACAACATATAATAACACTTTTAAGAGAAAAGGTATTACCCGTCCTCCTATAGAAACTACCACCTGTTTCAACAGTTTATATTAGCAGT
The DNA here is from genome assembly GCA_023238725.1 of Scortum barcoo. NCBI lineage: Eukaryota > Metazoa > Chordata > Actinopteri > Centrarchiformes > Terapontidae > Scortum > Scortum barcoo. The sequence goes on from JAKKUS010000106.1 coordinate 3,620, forward strand.
AATTTTAAGAACAAATCTTTAACAGCCACAACAAGACATTTCACAATATGCAGATTTTTTTAGATACCTCAGGTCATACGTCTCAAGTATTGTCAGAAATAGTAAGGAAATAAGTTTTCAACATTCACATACATTAAAAATCTGTGGCATCTGCAGTGATTTATGTATAATAATAGTAAGAGTTTGGAAGGCAGTAATATATATGGATAGACATCCAGATGAGAAAGGGTCAGAAGAAAGAATGGCAGCACTAGTAGAGTTAACCAGGGCCAAATGTTTGCTCAGTAGCAAAGTTTCTGTGTAAGTCTTTCCTAGGTTTGGCACACCAGATATCATCTATTCAGACAACGGCCCGCATTTTGTAGCAGAATGAGGGTGTCTGTTCCTTGTGTTTTCCCCTTTTCTCTCCTGTGTGTGCGTTTGTCTCCCTCTGTCTGTCTTTGTTCGTTCCTGCACCGAGGAAGACGAAGAGGTTACCCCCGGTCAGCAATCATCTCACCTGGTCTCACCTGCACACCTGCTGCCTATCTTCTGTCAAGTTATTTCTTCTCTGCCATTGATACTAATCTCCTTTGTCCTCGCTCCCTCCCAGATCCTGGATCACTGCACTTCCTGCCGGTCTGCAGCTCCTCGCCTTCCTCCTGGCCTCCTCGCTACCACTTTCAATCCAGCCTGCTCTGCCTCAGCCTGCCTCGCCTGCCACACCACAGCCTCTCTCCGTCACACACCTGGCAACCACCGATCTCCTCTCTGCTGGCTTCAGCCCCCCAGGACCCATTCCCTATATTCACACTACATTCACTATAGACCTTTTTACAATCAGGAAAATATTGGCTAAATAAATGAGTTTGCAGGAGATATTGAACTATGCTAAAACTGTTTGCATAATAAGTACTTTATACACTTCAGGCTAAGATATATTTGTAGCAGCTGATCTTTCCTGGTAGGCTTAAGTGGACGGTGAGTGCTGAGTCTCCTTGGTAAGATACATCCTGAAATAATATTTGTGGTTGAACGTCTCATTTTCTTAGCAATGTATCACAAGGTTCCCCGAGCCTTCAGTAGCTTGTGCCTTTTAATTTGTAAAAGAATATTTTCTATTGTGATAATGAAACTTTTCTAGTTGAGGAATTGCAGTTCTTTAGTCGTTACATGAAGAGGGAACATTTGTGTCTGTGCGACAAGAGGGAGACTTGAACAGTCTCCTTGTTAACAACCATGTTATCTTTCTTTGCCGGGAACACAAATCAAACTGCACTGAACACCTGTGGTCCTATGAACTTTCAGCAGAGAATATGGTTGTTGATACTGTATCAGAGCTCACCTCTGTCTGCATACAGCAGAAGAGAGACTGCTCTTAATGGTTCATGTTTCTACACTGAAAGGTCAATTTCTTCTTGTGCTTAAAAGATAAGCTCAGTTGATTTGAGCTCCAGTGTTAAACATGTGTTTAAAAGGGAAAGGCTGATAATGTTGTGTTATTTGGACCTAAAATCTAAAATCTGTAAGATTTTGCACAATGTTGCCTTTAAGGTCCAACAGAGAAGCCTCTTTCAGTTAAAGTGTTACAGCATCATTGGTCACAAATGATTGCTTCAAAATTATGAGCTATTTAAAAGGGTAAAGCTACAAGCTTCATCTTCATCAACTTATTTTTAAAACATCAACAGAAACTCAGAAGATGGCTGGGGGGGGCACAGACATGCATGACGCACGGGACTCAGGTAGCTAAAGTAGTTTTACACTTTAAGGTTGCATAGCCCCAAAAAGAATATATCTTTTTATTCTGTGTGCACAATGTCTTTATATTCTATGATCTTAAGGCACATGACCATAACTTGTTCCACTGTATGTTATAGTATATAAACATCATTTTTAGCAATCCTTCATGACTTTTGAGGTTACATAAGGACACACAACAAAGAGAAAAAGCTTTATTTCAGATACAGCATGCACAATCAATTATCTGTTAGACTCAAGAGGAATACAGCTGAAAGGTTTTAGTAACCTTAGGTTTCCCTTTATAATCTCCTTACATGTTCATTTTCACGCATAAAGTAAAACAAAACAACTCAGACAAACAAACTCTCAGATATAGTGATCATGTAATTATATATTAGACTCTCATTTCATATTGGTAAATGCAATTTAAAATGTTTCACAAGGGCGGTTTATAAGTATAAGATAATATGACATCAATTAAAGAAACTAAACATTACTCAGTCAGATAATATCTAATCAGATTTCCACATTAACTCACATGATTGAATTAAACTCTTTAAACAAGATCATAACGAACACACGAAGAGAACACACAAAAAGCATAAATTAGTTATTTAACATCTAAATTTTCAATCTCAATCAACCAACAAGTATCAGGGAGTGTTTCTTTTCTTTTTTCAGTGTTGATCTCCATCTTCCTCATGTGTTGCTTTTTCTCCATCCTGCATGTAATTAAACACAGACAAGTGCATTGGTTTTAACAGGACCAGTGCATAGTGAGAGATCCAGTTTGTTAATACTGAAGATAAGCACTAGGGAGCTGAAATGAATAAACGCATCTACAACAATATTTTTAATAAAAACATTGATCATTAAAGTCATGACTAAAATTGCCTAAATTAAATAAAAATATATTGATATTCAATTAAACAGTGAAGTAAATGATAAATTAAGACAAACCAATAATAAAAATGAAACAGCAGCAGACCTAGAATATACAAACTGCAGATCCTAGATCAGAAAGCAACACACTGCCATGGCATCCCGGGGCTCTTCTCTGCTCGTGTATCTGTTCTTAAGCTCATATCTTACTGTAATACAGTTTTTGTCTGTAATTTAAGAGAACCTCACGCCTGAAAGCCCCACAAAGTGCCCATTACATCCTGTATTCAGCAGGCTGTATCTAAATATTACCTGAGGTGTTGGAAAGCCCTTCTCTCTGCACCACTCGACAAAGAGCGTCTTGGCAGCCTGCATACTCCTCACATCAGTCTTCTTACTGTAAACCCTGATCATCTTCTCAGAGAAGCAAATCGGGAGAAGCATGGATACCTGACAAGAACAACAACACACAAGGAACAAACAGTTCATGCAAAGAAAGACAAAGATGAACATTTTTATTGTCATTGATTTAGTTCTGACCTGGTCTTTGGTGATCTTGGACGCCCTGGTATAGTCATGTTTGCTGTAGAAATACACATTGTTGATGGGGTCCTTGTCCTTCATCCCATAGTCCAAAGTAACAAACTAAAAGAGAAGGATGAGAGAGAAGCCAGTTTTTTATACTCATAAGTAAATTATGCCACAGTGGAGGTAGGCAGCATCTTAAAAATTTAAATGATAATCAACAAAAAAGTAAAGAAATAAGAAGTAATTTGACTTAATATTCACCGAAACTTCGCTCTCAGGGATCTGTTTTCGTAATTCTGCTTCCCAACAGTCAGTCATTTCCTTCAGGAGAGAGGAGAAAGTGTGAGAAGTGGGAAAAGATTTGAGAAGGATTCTGTTTTAACGTGCACACACTCTTTGTTTGTTTGTTTTTTGTTGTTTTTTTGTGATTAAAAGTCTCTGTTGTGGCCCTTGTTTGTTGACACTGGTGGACTCCATTTATTACAAAAATATGAAACCAAAATAAATAATTTTGTTGTGATTTATTGCAATATTGGATGAAAGTTTGAATTCATGCTTTGTCAGGTCTGTCACCAAGACAACAAGCAAACTCTTGTTCTAAAATGCTCATTTTCTGATGGACTTTGGATTCATCAGGGCAATGCTAACATTGTAGCTGCATTAATCACCATCAACAATCAAGATAATGTCATTTAAATTAGGCATAAATATGGCAGCAATGTTATTGTTTATACAGATAGATACTGTATTGTTATATTATGTAACTTTAAAATTATATGTATGAATATGAAAGTAGTATCATGGACCAAACATTAGTTAGCAGACTATTGACACTGTAGGATTTTCCTGGAATAACTTTCCTGAGTGCTTTTACATAGAAATAGTTTGAAGCAACTGTGAAAGTCAGGAAGGGTCTCTTTTTTTTTTTTTTTTACAAAAATTTAGGTTACACTCTGTTTACACATTGGCAATAGAAAAATATAAACAGTTACTTTTAACACCACTTTTAACAGGTAATTATGATTTTTTTTTTCAGAAAATGTTGCAAGACTAAAATGATTTGCTATTTATCATCCAGCTTTGTTCTAATAAAATCTGCCCTTTAACAATCAAACAGAAGCGTAAAATTTATGCAAAGACATCGGAGCTCACCTTGGTGGGGATCTCAGGTTTGTAGAAGGTTTGAGAGATGATCTCGTGGAGAATCTCCCTCGCCTTAGTCAGGTGTGGGGAGGAAATCTGTTTTCATATTCACAAGTAAATTATACTACAGCAGACGTCGGCAACATCTTACAGATAAAGTGATAATAGACAAAACCCAAGCTTTTAAAAAAGTAAACAAAAAATGAATTAGTCTAAAACTCACCAGATCAACATCTGCTGGTGTCAGCCTGCCATCCTGATCACCTATCCTTGGGAGTTCGTTTTTCAGTTCCTCTTTCCAACGAAGAATAATTTTCTTTCTCCTCTATGGAGGAGAAAATGTGAGAACAAGAGATTTTATATTTATTCCATCTTAATCTGGATGTACTCTGTGTTGTACACATTAAGCAGTTAAATTAAAAAACACATTCTTGTTTCTCTCCAATACCTGTGTTATAATACAATCTGCTCTTAAACTTAAATCTTTTCAAAAATCTGATGGGAAATATTCAGTGTTACCACAGCCATAGTGAAACAGGTAATGTATCAAACAGAAGTGTAATGAGTACTCGCCTCAGTGGATTCCTCAGTCTTGTAGAGGCTCTGAGAAATGATTTTGTGGAGAATGTTTCTTGCCTCAGCCAAGTCCGGGGAAGAAATCTGTTTTCACATTCACAAGTAAATTATGCCACTATGGAGATGGACAGCATCTTCTGAATCAAATCAAATCAGAATCAACAAAACAAAGTAAAAACTCACCAAAACTTCAAATTTATTTTTTGTCAGCCTGCCATCCTAAACAAACTGTTGAGGGATCGCATTGACCAATTTGTCTTTCCAACGTTGAATCATCTCGGGGAGGAGAAAGGGCAATATACATATACATATATATATGTGTATGTGTATATGTGTGTGGCATATATGTATATATATATATATATATATATATATATATATATATATATATATATATATATATATATATATATATATATATATATATATATATATATATATATATATATATATATATATATATATACAACAACAGTAATACAATGAAAGTAGTACTTCTCGTACTTCTCTTTACAGAAATAATCTAATTCTCACTTTTCTAAAGGTCATAACTCATAAAGGTCATTAACAATGACACCAGTATGTACATTATTATGTACAGCTCCTTTAAGTGTTACATTGTACATTTCTTAATTCAGTCCATTTACTTTTAAATTTGTTCAGCCATTGATTACTCTCTTGCTCTCTCACCATTAATTACTAAAAAGTGTTGACAAAAAAAGCCAACACATTATGATAAAGGACTTTATATATATGTGTATGTATAAGTGGTCATGACTTTTTTATGTGTGTAAATCTTTAAATGTCAGAGTCCCTGACATTCCCAGGAACTACAACAGTGACTTCATATGTCAGAAATGGATCGTTAACACTCAGTGTCAGTTGGTGTCCTGGGTCTTGTTTATGAGGCCAGCTGCATCCAACAGATTGGTGTCCTTAATGCTGATCCTGGCAGTGTTTTTTATGTGTTCTTCATTTGTGGCTGGTTATTATGTCATACATCATGGACAACAGAATGATTGTATCTTACCTTCCAGTCCGATCCTGGACGTGCTTTGGGGATGAACATGAGATCAAACAGATGGGAAAAGGGTCCATGTCCTAGGTACGGAGAAATAAAATTTAAATTTAAACTTAACTTAATTAACAATTAATTAATTAATTTTATGTAAAAAGAGTAATTTGTAATTATATTTCATCAGGTCTATTTAATTTGAAATGGGCTAGTACCATGGCATCAGATTTATGTCACATGAGCGTGATAAAACATGCTCATGAATGGACATTAACTTCCCACTCACACTATATAAGTCTTTTGCAGAAATTCAAAAACCAGGAGGTTGTTTTAGGAGGTGCAAGTGAGAAACAAATCTGGATGCAAACAATTCATACAACTCATCAAGCAAGTGCACAAAACAGCCACAGTGTGTGTGAGAGTTTCTGCTTACTCAGCGCTGGAGGTTAGACACAGAGGTTAACTGTGCTCTCAAAGTTAAATTGTGCTCGCACAAAGCAACCTGAATTTTGACAACCCTAAACCAAGGGAGGCACTGACCCTGTTATGAGAGGTCACTTTCATTTTTTTTATTGATTGATAAAATTAATAACATTATAAAATTACACATTTCAGGTTATTCAAGAGCAAATGAGAAATGATAAAAAATTTGTGAATGTAGCAGGTTCTCCTAAATCACTCGTACAACCCACTCAAGAATGAATCTATCTGTACAAGCGGTTTTTTGCAGGATGCCCATTGTTTTTATTTTCTCCTGTCAACAGGCTCACCCCTGGCCATTTGGTCAACACAGACTTTAATTTGAGGATGGTTTTACTTTAAGTTTCACTCTTAATCACACAGTAATTACTATTTAATTCATGTAACAGGTAAAAGTGAAAAGGTTTTTGTTGCTCACCCAGGTCATGGCAAAGACCTGCGATCTGCACACAAAGGGCGTCTCTGTCATCGATCCCGAGTTCCGGCTGCCTCGTCCACAGAGTTTCTACCAGCTGTCCTGCTAAGTGCCCCACCCTTTACCACCATATCGAGCACACAACAACAACAAAAATCAT
>JAKKUS010000108.1:0-25000 GCA_023238725.1 Scortum barcoo
GAATAGAAAAAACTCATCTGTAACTATTTTTTGAAATAAAAGAATTGATCATTAAAGTAATTTTTCAAGTAAAAATGACTAAAATGGCCAGATCCTAGATCAGAGAGCAACAGAACTGCAATGAGATCCCGGGGCTCTTCTCTGCTCATGTATCTGTTCTTAAGCTCATATCTTACTGTAATACAGTTTTTCTCTGTAATTTAAGAGAACCTCACGCCTGAAGGCCCCACAAAGTGCCCATTATATCCTGTATTCAGCAGGCTGTATCTAAATATTACCTGAGGTGTTGGAAAGCCCTTCGCTCTGCACCACTCGACAAAGAGTGTCTTGGCAGCCTCCACACTCTCCTTATCAGTCTTCTTACTGTAAACCCTGATCAGCTTCTCAGAGAAGCAAATCGGGAGAAGCTTGGACACCTGACAAGAACAACAACAGCATAAACACAAACAAGGAACAGTTCATGCAAAGATGAAATTTTTATTTTCACTGATTTAGTTCTGACCTGGTCTTTAGAGATCTTGGATGCCCTGGTATAGTCATGTTTGATGTAGAAATACACATTGTTGATGGGGTCCTTGTCCTTCATCCCATAGTCCAGAGTAACAAACTAAAAGAGAAAGATGAGAGAGAAGCCTGTTTTTGATACTCATAAGTAAATTATGCCACAGTAGAGGTAGGCAGCATCTTAAAAATTTAAATGATAATCAACAAAAAATGTAAAGAAATAAGAAGTGAGAGTAATTAGAATTAATATTCACCGAAACTTCGCTCTCAGGGATCCATTGAAGTAATTCTTCTTTCCAACGGTCAGTCATTTCCTTCAGGAGAGAGGAGAAAGAGGAGGAGAAGGATTCTGTTTTAACGTGCACACACTGTTTGTTTGTTTGTTTGTTTTTTGTTGTTTTTTTGTGATTAAAAGTCTCTGTTGTGGCCCTTGTTTGTTGACACTGGTGGACTCCATTTTTTACAAAAATATGAAACCAAAATAAACAATTTTGTTGTGATTTATTGCAATATTGGATGAAAGTTTGAATTCATGCTTTGTCAGGTCTGTCACCAAGACAACAAGCAAACTCTTGTTCTAAAATGCTCATTTTCTGATGGACTTTGGATTCATCAGGGCAATGCTAACATTGTAGCTGCATTAATCACCATCAACAATCAAGATAATGTCATTTAAATTAGGCATAAATATGGCAGCAATGCTTATTGTTTATACAGATAGATACTGTATTGTTATATTATGTAACTTTAAAATTATATGTATGAATATGAAGTAGTATCATGGAGCAAACTTTAGCCAGCAGACTGCTGAAACTGTAGGAAGCTGAAAAGAGGAAAAAGCCCGACTAACATGACATATCTCGGATTTTCCCGAAAAACCTTCCTGAGTGCTTTTACATAGAAATCAGTCCAAAGCTGTTCAAGGCAACTGAGAAAGTCAGTAAGGTCTCATAATTTTTTTTTTTACGTTGGGTTAAAATCGGTTTACATTTTAGAAAAATGTAAATAGTTACATACAGCACTTTTAACTGGTATTTCTTTAGGTTTTTTCCACACAATGTTGCGACAAAAAATGATTTGCTACGAACAGCCAACCTTGTTAGAATAAAATCTTTTCAAAAATCTGAATAGAATATTCTGTGTTAGCATAGCCAGAGTGAACAGACAAACATGTCAACAGAAGCGTAAAATTCATGTAAAGACATCAGTGCTCACCTCGGTGGGCATCTCAGGTTTGTAGAAGGTTTGAGAGATGATCTTGTGGAGAATCTCCCTCGCCTTAGTCAGGCGTGGGGAGGAAATCTGTTTTCACATTCACAGTTAAATTATGCTACAACAGAGATGGGCAGCATCTTCCACATAAAATCAGATAAAAAATAACACCAAGATTTTAAGAAAAGTGAAGTGAAAGTGATGAAAGCAAAAACTCACCAAAATGTCAAACATCCCTTCTGTCAGCCTGCCATCCTGAAAAAACTGCTGAGGGATCGCACTGACCAGTTCGGCTTTCCAACGTTGAATCATCTCAGGAAGGGAGGAGAAAGGGCAAAATTTGAGATTTATTCCATCTTAATGTACTCTTACTGTGTGTTGTACACAGTCAAGAGTACATTAAATTTAAGCAGTTAAAAAGTATTTTTCTCTTCCCTATATATTTTTTTGTTTAACAAATGAAAGTATTGTATTCTGTTGTAATCTTTTTGCCATTTTTTGTTCTTATTTGATTAGGCTTTATTCATTACACATCAATATGTTGCTTGAAGATAATTTCAAATAAAGTTTAGTGAAAGTTAAAGAGTTTGAATTAATGCATGTAATTGTTATGAAAATGTAGCAACAGTAATACAATGAATGACTACTTTTCCAATCATTTTCAGATTTTTCATGCTTTTAATTTCTACAAGTGCAATGCAATACAGGGACACAAAGATATCAGTACTCACCTCAGCGTATTCCTCAGTGTTGTAGAGTATATGAGAAATGATCTTGTGGAGAATCTCCCTCGCCTCAGCCAACTCCGGGGAAGAAATCTGTTTTCACATTCACAAGTAAATTATGCCACAATGGAGATGGGCAGCATCTTCCACATCCAATCAGAATTGACAAAACCCAAGATTTTAAGAAAAGTGAAGTAAAAGTGATAAAACTCACCAAAACGCCAAACATCTCTTCTGTCAGCCTGCCATCTTGAGCGATTGCTCTGATCAGTTCGGCTTTCCAAAGTTGAATCATCTCAGGAAGGGAGGAGAAAGGGTGTGGGAAAAAGAAATTTGAGATTTATTCCATCTTAACGTACTCTTACCATGTGTTATACACAGTAAGAGTACATTAAATTTAATCAGTTAAACAGCATTTTCTCTTCTCCTAATGAACTTTATCCACACACACACACACACACACACACACACATACATATGCCCACATATATTTTATTTTTATAATATAAATGTATATTTATATATTTTATATATATATATGTTTTATATATTTTTTCATAATATATTGTTAAAATAATATATAATTAATATATTATCTTTGATAGATAAATCTGGTGTATTTTGCTGTGATATTTTTGGCATTTTTCATTCTTATTTGATTAGACCTTTTTTATTACATCACATTATGTTGATTGAAGATAATTTTGAGTGTAGAGTTTGAATTAATACATGTCATTATTATGAAAATAGCAACAGTAATACAGTGAAAAATTTTTTTTCTAAACACTTGTTTAGAAACTACCCCAACCCCACCAAACTATCTCACTCCCCACTCGTATGGGGAGTGAGATAGTTTGGTGAGGTTGGGATAGAAATATCAGGGTTAGAGCCAATCAGAGGAAGAGTAGAGGCGCGTCTTCATGGAGGGACATTAGTCTCTGCTGCACAGATAACTGTCTTATTGATACTCCAGTGGTTTCATGTTGACATGATTTTATCAGATAATGTTGCAATCATTAATTTAACTTAATCTAAATTAACTTAATCAGCACTGCTGCTTGGGAACAACATGCACATGACATACATAGTACTTTTCACCCATGAACACACTGGCACATGAAAGCGCTGGCCTGTCCATCAAGAACAACTTGATGTTCAGTGTCTCGCTCAAAGACACTTCGAATTATTGATAAGAGGAACCAAAGATTGAACCACCAACCCTGCTCTACATCCTGAGCCACAGCTGTGTAGTGTTCATGAGCTGTAATTAAATCACTGTTTCATACTTGTTCCATTGAGGACAGCAACAGAAAAAATTGTAAATGACAACAACTGTATTGGCTGTATTAAAACAGGTGGTCACAGGGAGCAAGGAGCTGTGTGAAAGGAGATATGTACTTTGTTTTTTTCAGACACCTTTGTGACCATAAAGTATTGATATGCTACTCAACATCCAGCTTTGTTATAATAAATTCTGCTTGTAGCAATCAATTTTCAAAAATCTGATTGGAGTATTCGGTGCTGTCATAGCCACAGTGAAATGGATAATGTGTCAAACAGGAGTGTAATGCAGTACAGGGACACAGAGACATTAGTGCACACCTCGGTGGATTTCTCAGCACGCGTTTCTCCTAGAAACTTGTAGTGGTTACGAGAGACGATCTTTTGAAGAATCTCTCTCGCCTCAGCCAGCTCCTCGCTGGAACTGTTGAGTATTTCCTCAAACACATGATCTACAGGACAGAGTGGAAGAAAGCTGAGTTGGAACAAACCAAAAAAGGCCACAAAAGCATTCACAACTTTACACACACCGAGTAAACTGAGCGGCATAACAAAACTGAGCAATATAAATGTGATAAAATAACTGATTGAAAATTTTCTTGTGCATGGGGCTATTTTAAGTGTGACATATTTAAATGTTGTGTTTGAGTTTGTATAGTTTGAACCTGACATTAGACACTCTTACATCAACTGCTGAACCTCAGTATTTGATGCGCAGGTAAGTAACGGAACCATTTAGCACTGAAAATCCTTAAAATAATTGTAAACAAACAAAGCATGAGTGATAACACTGACAACAGTCTGACAGAAGCAGATGGTGCTTGTTGCATTCTGCCCTCTCCTTTCTGTACCATAATGTCCTTCAAACATGAGCTAAGAGCACTCAGTGGTATCTACAGACCTGTCAGCTTGGTGTAGGCCTCCATGTCATCAATGGCTGTGGAGAGAGTGAACATCTCCCCTTCCGAGCCTGCGATCTGGATGTGCTCGTGTGCATTTAAAAAGGCCTCTGCGATCCTGGATGGTCATACCAAACATCTTATTAATTTTAAAAACATTTTGATGCACACCATGTATGACAGTGAATCATAAAGTAAATGAAATAAGCTACAAACAGCAGATGGAGCAAAATGTTGTTAAAATAACATGGGAAGGATAGATACTCACATAATCTCCATGATCTTGTTGACTTTATGCTGGTAGGCTCTCCTGTGGAGACAGTTCCTTGTGTGGAACATATCATACAGATTGGCCACCTCCTGTTGGAAGAATTACCTCTATTTTAATCTCAATTCATCAGATTAGTAGTTTGCTGTTAAAAATGTAATAAAAAACAGGAGCAATGTTGTCAGCACCTTGTCTCTGGTGCAGATGTGCTTCTTCCCGTCCACCTCGCACACCCTGGCAAACTTTAGGAAGCGGTGATAGTCAAAGTTGTTCTGGATGCCCAGGTGGTAGGAGTCCCTGAGTAGAGATAGATTGAGAAAATATGTGAAGAAAATGGGTTTAATCAACTAAACGAACATTTCTAGAAAATGCTGCATTTGTTGAAGAACTGTTAAAATAATCATAATTGTTTTCAGCAAGTACTGCATAGTAGTTCTTTATTTTATATTAAAAATGAATTGCATTAAACTGATCAACAAGCCCCACCTGGCAAAGTAGTCAAACTTGTCCACATCAATTCCATTTGTTTTGTTGGCCACGATTTCATAGAGGAAGGACTTCTCTTCTGTCCGGCCTTCATATGGCCACTGCAGAGATGACAGCACAATTGTGACATTAAACACTGGCTGCAGTAGCAATGTTGATACTGACTGATTTCACACAGTTCACATGAACAGGACTGACTGGTACCTCCTGGCCTGGAGCTGCTTGATGGGTTCAGAGGTCCTCCAATCATCTCCTTGATGAAGACCATGTCCTGATCTGGCTTCAAGCCACATTGCTCCATCAGTGGCTTCAGGTTATTCTTTTCCACCAGGTGGTCAAACATTTCTAGTGAGGCCTTCTCATGCTGCAACACAGACAAGACTCATCAATATGTTAATACAAGAATTTGAAGTGAGAATACAATGACTCACTGCTGAAGTTGAAACCTTGCTTTATCTCCCATGTTTGCCAAACCACAGGTCTGTGGCCACATGTTATATAATGACCATGTGCCTCAGAGTGCATACTGCCACTTTCTCCCTGCTCCCCCTAAACCAGATCTCTAACCTCTTCACCTCTCCCACTCTCTCCATACATTGAGAGTGACACATAGGATGTGGTGTGTGTGAAACAGGGAGACACAATCTGATGTCACACACAAACCTCTTAGTACATGATCCCTTTTCCATTTAGAGTTTGGCTTCAAAAAACATTCCCTGGATGCAGGTCTGTGCCATAAAACAAACGACTCTCTAAGACTGTGTGCATGTTTATTTTACTAAGGTGTGCTTTTTAAATGATATGGCTGACATTTATTAAAGCTGTAATAATGAATGTCAGAATAATTTTAATTTCCACCATGATAGACATGTCATGTTTGCTGTTTTTAACCTGGATGATTGACCACACAGTTGTCCTGCTGCCATCCTTCACCCCACCTTGCCATAATTCCATTCATAGATGTTCGTGGGATGTTGTAAAGTTTTCTTTACAGAAATAATCAAATTCTCACTTCTCTTTTTAACATGTAGAAAGTGCTTGTTAACAATGACACCAGTGGCCTTTAAAAAAAACAAAGATTTATCAAAGCTTTACACATGTACATTATCATGTACAGCTCCTTCAAGTGTTACATTGTACATTTCTTAATTCAGTCCATTTACTTTTAAATTGGTTCAGCCATTGATTACTCTTCTTGCTCTCTCACCATTAATTACTAAAAAGTGTTGACAAAAAAAGCCAACACATTATGATAAAGGACTTTATATATATGTGTGTGTATAAGTGGTCATGACTCTTTTATGTATGCAAATCTTTAAATGTCAAAGTCCCTGACATTCCCAGGAACTACAACAGTGACTTCATATGTCAGAAATGGATCGTTAACACTCAGTGTCAGTGGGCGTCCTGGGTCTTGTTTATGAGGCCAGCTGCATCCAACAGATTGGTGTCCTTAATGCTGATCCTGGCTGTAGTTTTTATATGTGCTTCATTTGTGCTTGGTTATTATGTCATACATCATGGACAACAGAATGATTGTATTTTACCTTCCAGTCCGATCCTGGACGTGCTTTGGGGATGAACATTAGATCAAACAGATGAGAAAAGGGTCCATGTCCTAGATATGAAGAAATAACTAGTAAATTTAAACTTAACTTAATTAACAATTAATTAATTAATTTTGTGTGAACTGTAAAAAGAGTCATTTGTAATTATATTTCATCAGGTCGGTTTAACTTGAAACGGGCTAATATCATGGCATCAGATTTATGTCACATGAGTGTGATAAAACATGCTCATGAGTGGACATTAACTTCCCACTCACACTATAGAGGTCTTTTGCAGAAATTCAAAAATGAGGAGGTTGTTACAGGAGCTGTGAGTGAGAAACAAATCTGGATACAAATAATGGTTCCTGTGTGCACAAAGCAGACACAGTGTGCGTGAAAGTTTCTGCTGAGCACTGGAGGGCAGACACAGAGGTTAACACAGTTAACTGTGCTCTCAAAGCTGAATTCTGCTCGCACAAATCAACCTGAATTTTGACAACTCTAAACCAAGGAAGGCACTGACCCTCTTATGATTATCACTTTCACTGCTGAGCACACCTACATGGACCTTCTTGTACCTTGTTTGATAAAATGAATAATATTATAAAATGTCAAAATTCTAGAGATTCAAGAGAAAATGAGAAATAATAGAAAGTTTGTGAAAGCAGCATTGTCTCCTAAATCACTCGTACAACCTCCTTTCTTCAGACGCACCCGCAGCCATTAGAAGAACACTGACTTTAATCTGACAATTTGTGGATGGTTTCACTTTAAGTTTCACTCTTTATCACACAGTAATTACTGTTTAAATCATGTAACAGGTAAAAGTAAAAAGGTTTTTGTCACTCACCCAGGTCATGGCAAAGACCAGCGATCTGCACACAAAGGGCGTCTCTGTCATCGATCCCGAGTTCCGGCTGTCTCGTCCTCAGTCCTCCTCAGCTTCTACCAGCTGTCCTGCTAAGTGCCCCACCCTTTACCACCATATTGAGCACACAACAACAACAACCAAGATCATTACACATAACTGCTCAAATATCCTGCTGCATAACTGTAAATATAACAATAACTTTGATTTTACCCAAACTAAGGTGTAATGTCTTTATTTTGTCTGAAAACATGTGAACATACCCAATGGAGTGTTCAAAGCGATTGTGGGATGCTCCAGGGTAAACAAAGTAGGCTCCTCCAAGCTGCTTGATGTAACGAAGTCTCTGGAATTGAGGTGTATCTATGATTTTGATGAGGAGTGGGTGTAACTCCATATGCCCGTGGATTGGATCATTGAACACCTTGCAGAACAAACAACAAAACCCCGTCTGATTATTACCCAAAACAGTACAACTCGTAACAAGCCAGTATTTCTTCATTTCATACTGAAATCTTCATTTTTCAGCCTCCTGTGTCTCAGCAATGGAGAGTAAACATGCACAGTTTGATTTAGCTGTTGTGGTGCTTCATTCACTGATCCTGGTATAGTGCACATTTCCTGAAAATTAAGTGTGATGCATGGTAAGGCTCATGATGTATTACCTTATCCATTGTCTTCTTTTGAAGCTGTCAGAGGTTGTATCGATGCTTTCGATGTTGATCTGTCAAGCGGTATATATATCAGATGCGTCACACAAAATCATATTTTAGTGCGTTGTTTATACAGCTGATCAGGGCGGATCCTGCCAGTAAGTCAGCTGGGGTTTAAACATCACCTGACTTTTATGTCTCCACCACATCTATCTGTTTGTTTAATGCCCATATCAGCACCTTCTCTATTTGGCTATCTAGCAACCTGCTTGCATCACACATTTCATTTCAGGGAAAATATGGAAATAAAAAAATAAGGGCAACAAGCAGGTAGGCAGGTGCAGGTATCCACAAGAATACCATAAAGACAAACTCACAAAGGAACAAAGGAGGCAACGAACAAAGACCTGGGAGCTGAAGAAGGGAGCTGGGGACCTCAGACAGGACCCCTCTAGGGATTAAGAACTACACATTACAGAGTACAGAGTACCTTTTCCACTTAGCACAACATATAATAACACTTTTAAGAGAAAAGGTATTACCCATCCTCCTGTAGAAACTACCACCTGTTTCAACAGTTGATATTAGCAGTCATTTTAAGAACAAATCTTTAACAGCCACAACAAGACATTTCACAAAATGCAGATTTTTTTAGATACCTCAGGTCATACGTCTCAAGTATTGTCAGAAAATTTAAGGAAATAAGTTTTCAACATTCACATACATTAAAATCTGTGGCATCTGCAGTGATTTATGTATAATAATAGTAAGAGTTTGGAAGGCAGTAATATATATGGATAGACATTCAGATGAGGCACAGCCTGACATAAAAAAAAAAAACAAAATTAAAGTCAGAGTACAGTCCTACATTTCCAAAAAGAAGAAAATAAGCGAAAAACCAAGAATTACAGAAGAGGAAATAATAAGGGTTAATAAGTACAAAACAATCAGACAAAGAGTCAGAAGTCTCTAGATTGCTAGTGGTCATCGCCAAGCAAAGATCTATGGGAGTAAGATGAGAAAGGGTCAGAAGAAAGAATGGCAGCACTAGTAGAGTTAACCAGGGCCAAATGTTTGCTCAGTAGCAAAGTTTCTGTGTAAGTCTTTCCTAGGTTTGGCACACCAGATATCATCTATTCAGACAACGGCCTGCATTTTGTAGCAGAATCAGTGTGTCTGTTCCTTGTGTTTTCCCGTTTTCTCTCCCCTGTGTGTGCGTTTGTCTCCCTCTGTCTGTCTTTGTCCGTTCCTGCTCTGAGGAAGACGAAGGAGGTTACCCCCGGTCAGCAATCATCTCACCTGGTCTCACCTGCACACCTGCTGCCTATCTTCAGTCAAGTTATTTCTTCTCTGCGATTGATACTAATCTCCTTTGTCCTCGCTCCCTCCCAGATCCTGGATCACTGCACTTCTGCCGATCTGCAGCTTCTCACCTTCCTCCTGGCCTCCTCGCTACCACTTTCAATCCAGCCTGCTCTGCCTCAGCCTGCCTCGCCTGCCACACCACAGCCTCTCTCCGTCACACACCTGGCAACCACCGATCTCCTCTCTGCTGGCTTCAGCTCCCCAGGACCCATTCCCCCCAGAACGAGCTCTGTGATTATTATTCAACCTGCTACTAAACACAACTCCCTCTGTGTCTCTGATCGATTCTTGCGTCTGCGTTTCAGGGTCCTCAACACATCCTGTCTTAACTGTTAAAATAGTATTCAGAATGCTAAGGATAAAGCAGAAGTTTGGGTGTGTGTGAATCACCAAGATTTCAGGTATTTTATTGGTTAACATTCACTATAGACCTTTTTAAAATCAGGATAATATTGGCTAAATAAATGAGTTTGCAGGATATATTGAACTGTGCTAAAACTGTTTGCATAATAAGTACTTTATACACTTAAAGCTAAGTTATATCTGTAGCAGCTGATCTTTCCTGGTAGGCTTAAGTGGACGGTGAGTGCTGAGTCTCCTTGGTAAGATACATCCTGAAATGGTATTTGTGGTTGAACGTCTCGTTTTCTTCTATGTATCGCAAGGTTCCCCCAGCCCTTCAGTAGCTTGTGCCTTTTTAATTTGTAAAAGAATATTTTCTATTGTGATAATGAAACTTTTCTAGTTGAGGAATTTCAGTTCTTTAGTTGTTACATGAAAAGGGGATATTGGTGTCTGTGCGACAGGAGGGAGACTTGAACAGTCTCCTTGTCAACAACCATGTTGTCTTTCTTCGCCGGGAACACAAATCAAACTGCACTGAACACCTGTGGTCCTATGAACTTTCAGCAGAGAATATGGTTGTTGATACTGAATCAGAGCTCACCTCTGTCTGCATACAGCAGAAGAGAGACTGCTCTTAATGGTTCATGTTACTACACTGAGGTCAATTTCTTCTTGTGCTTAAAAGAAACTCAGTTGATTTGAGCTCCAGTGTTAAACATGTGTTTAAAAGGGAAAGGCTGATAATATTTTGTTATTTGGACCTAAAATCTAAAATCTGTAAGATTTCGCACAATGTTGCCTTTAAGGTCCAACAGAGAAGCCTCTTTTGGTATTTAAAAGGGTAAAGCTACAAGCTTCTACTTAAGTAACTCATTTTTGAAACAACACAAAATCAGAAAGTGGCTGGGGGGGACACAGACATGCATGACGCACGGGACTCAGGTAGCTAAAGTAGTTTTACACTTTAAGGTTGCATAGCCCCAAAAAGAATATATCTTTTTATTCTGTGTGCACAATGTCTTTATATTCTATGATCTTAAGGCACATGACCATAACTTGTTCCACTGTATATTATAGTATATAAACAGGTCATTTTTAGCAATCTTTCATCACTTTTGAGGTTAGATAAGGACACACAACAAAGAGAAAAAGCTTTATTTCAGATACAGCATGCACAATCAATTATCTGTTAGACTCAAGAGGAATACAGCTGAAAGGTTTTAGTAACCTTTGCTAGGTTTCCCTTTATAATCTCCTTACATGTTCATTTTCACGCAAAAGTAAAACAAAACAATACCCAGACTTTGTCTAAACCACATTCATACAGATGGTTACATGGACAACAGCAAGTTGGGCTTTATAGGATAAACTCTGAGATATAGTGACTATGTAATTATATATTAGACTCTCATTTCATATTGGTAAATGCAATTTAAAATGTTTCACAAGAGCCGGTTAATAAGTATAAGATAATATGACACCAACAAAAGAAACTGAACATTACTCAGAGTGAGATAATATCTAATCAGATTTCCAAATTAACTCACATGATTGAATTAAACTCTTTAAACAAGATTATAACGAACACACGAAGAGAACACACAAAAAGCATAAATGTGTCTAAATCTAAATTTTCAATCTCAATCAGGGAGTGTTTCTTTTCTTTTTTCAGTGTTGATCTCCATCTTCCTCATGTGTTGCTTTTTCTCCATCCTGCATGTAATTAAACACAGACAAGTGCATTGGTTTTAACAGGAGCAGTGCACAGTGAGAGATCCAGTTCGTCATTACTGAAGATAAGCACTAGGGAGCTGAAATGAATAAACTCATCTACAACAATTTTTTAAATAAAAAAATTGGTAATTAAAGTCATGACTAAAATTGCAAAAATACATTGATAGTCAATTAATCAGTGAAGTAAATGATAAATTAAGAAAAACCAATAATAAAAATGAAACAGCAGCAGACCTAGACCACGCAAACTGCAGATCCTAGATCAGAAAGCAACGCACTGCCATGGCTCTTCTCTGCTCATGTAATTCTGTAATTTAAGGAAACCTCACGCCTGAAGGCCCCACAAAGTGCCCATTATATCCTGTATTCAGCAGGCTGTATCTAAATATTACCTGAGGTGTTGGGAAAGCCCTTCTCTCTGCACCACTCGACAAAGAGCGTCTTGGCAGCCTGCATACTCCTCACATCAGTCTTCTTACTGTAAACCCTGATCAGCTTCTCAGAGAAGCAAATCGGGAGAAGCTTGGACACCTGACAAGAACAACAACACACAAGGAACAAACAGTTCATGCAAAGAAAGACAAAGATGAACATTTTTATTGTCATTGATTTAGTTTTGACCTGGTCTTTGGTGATCTTGGACGCCCTGGTATAGTCATGCTTGCTGTAGAAATACACATTGTTGATGGGGTCCTTGTCCTTCATCCCATAGTCCAAAGTAACAAACTAAAAGAGAAGGATGAGAGAGAAGCCTGTTTTTTATACTCATAAGTAAATTATGCCACAGTGGAGGTAGGCAGCATCTTAAAAATTTAAATGATAGTCAACAAAAAAGTAAAGAAATAAGAAGTGAGAGTAATTAGACTTAATATTCACCGAAACTTCGCTCTCAGGGATCCATTGACGTAATTCTTCTTTCCAACGGTCAGTCATTTCCTTCAGGAGAGAGGAGAAAGTGTGAGAAGTGGGAAAAGGTTTCCTTAAATTACAGAATTACATGAGCAGAGAAGAGCCATGGCCATGGCAGTGCGTTACTTTTAACACCACTTTTAACAGGTAATTATGATTTTTTTCAGAAAATGTTGCAAGACTAAAATGATTTGCTATTTTTCATCCAGCTTTGTTCTAATAAAATCTGATCTTTAACAATCAAAACGAAGCGTAAAATTTATGCAAAGACATCGGAGCTCACCTTGGTGGGGATCTCAGGTTTGTAGAAGGTTTGAGAGATGATCTCGTGGAGAATCTCCCTCGCCTTAGTCAGGTGTGGGGAGGAAATCTGTTTTCACATTCACATGTAAATTATACTACAGCAGAGGTCAGCAACATCTTACAGATAAAGTGATAATAGACGAAACCCAAGCTTTTAAGAAAAGTAAACTGAAAATTAATTAGTCTAAAACTCACCAAATCTTCAACATCTGCTGGTGTCAGCCTGCCATCCTGATCACCCATCTTTGGGAGTTCGTTTTTCAGTTCCTCTTTCCAGCGATGAATAATTTTCTTTCTCCTCTATGGAGGAGAAAATGTGAGAACAAGAGATTTTATATTTATTCCATCTTAATCTGGATGTACTCTGTGTTGTACACATTAAGCAGTTAAATTAAAAAACACATTCTTGTTTCTCTCCAATACCTGTGTTACAATACAATCTGCTCTTAAACTTAAATCTTTTCAAAAATCTGATGGGAAATATTCAGTGTTACCACAGCCATAGTGAAACAGGTAACATATCAAACAGAAGTGTAATGAGTACTCGCCTCAGTGGATTCCTCAGTCTTGTAGAGGCTCTGAGAAATGATCTTGTGGAGAATGTTTCTTGCCTCAGCCAAGTCCGGGGAGGAAATCTGTTTTCACATTCACAAGTAAATTATGCCACTATGGAGATGGACAGCATCTTCTGAATCAAATCAAATCAGAATCAACAAAACAAAGTAAAAACTCACCAAAACTTCAAATTTCTTTTTTGTCAGCCCGCCATCCTGAACAAAGTGCTGAGGGATCGCGTTGACCAATTTGTCTTTCCAACGTTGAATCATCTCGGGGAGGAGAAAGGGCAAAATTTAAGATTTATTCCATTTAAATATAGTCTTAAATAGTTTAAATTTAATTGAATTAAAATAAATCTTAAATATTAAATTTATGCAGTTAAACAGTGTATTCCTTTTCCCTTACAACAGAAAAAATTGTAAATAACAACTGTATTGGCTGTATTAAAACAGGTGGTCACAGGGAGCAGGAACTGTGTGAAAGGAGATATGTACTTTGTTTTTTTCACCTTTGTGACCATAAAGTATTGATATGCTACTCAACATAATAAATTTGTAGGTTACGTATTGCTACACCAATGAGATCACTTTGGGAGTTTTGTTGTTGCAAAAGATTCTTTTAATTTCTAGTTTAATGCAGCGTCACACACACACACAGGACCTAAAAGGCACATCTCGTCATCGATTACCTGAAAAGGTCGCGCTCGGATTGCTGAGCTGAGCGGAGACGACAAATTGCGAAGACCCGCTCGCCGAGGAGCAAATCGCATTACCGCTGAGATGGGAGCTCTGATCACAGGCCAATTGCGTTAGATCGTAATGAAGTAAATATTTCTTTTCAGTTTGGCTTTGATTTTCTTGGAATTCAAGCAGAATCTGTTCGGTCTGCAGCTCGTCCAGGATGGCACGAGTCTTTCCAGGAACTTTTTCATTTCAGTCACAGAAAATGCAGCTCATAAACTGAGAGGCACTTTTAGAAAGTAACAAGAATCATGATTTACTCTGACAGAGGAAGATCTCTAAAGTTAATACAGAACGTGAATTCAAAGATGCTGCAGAGCTGCTCACTTCTGCACCCAGTGGCTTGAGGTCAATATTGCAACCCATCTACTGATTTTACACATTTTCTATTTATTACACTGGAAGAAACTTTTCCTTGTTGGAATAAAATATAATTTTATTGTTGGTCACTTTGTGCCCAAGCTGAAATATCCCCACAACTGTTGGATGGATTGCCATGAAATGAAGTACTGTGAGGACATTGATTTTCCCCAGAGGATGAATTGTAATAACTTTAATCCATTAACTTTTCATCTGGCAAACATAATCAGTTTTATATTTTTATCCTAAAGCACAGCAGTGCCCCAGGAAAGGCTTACAGAGCAGCTAACATGCCCGTGGACTCTAACCGTCTCCAGTTTATAGTCCCATAAGAAGATTTTCTACCATCCATCTATTTCCTGATGAAATCCAAATTGGATCTTTGATTGACATGTACAAGTTTCAGGAGATTTCTCATAGTCACTGGGGAAACTAGGTAGGGCATTGGGCTCAGGAAGTTATTGTTCAGGAATGTCATGCTGCCAAAAGAACTTCCTAATTTAGATTCATACGTGATCTGGATGTCTAGTGTTTCGCTTTACATGTTTCTTTGTTTGTTGTAAGGACACACAATCCTGATTTTTTTTTTTTTTTTTTTTAAAGTAAAGTTGCATTTTTCTTCATGGTCTCGATTTTTTTTTTTTTTTTCCCCCAACCTCATCCCCATCCACAGCACACGGTGTGCTCTTCAGCGCTGACATGCCAAGAGTTAGCCGGCACATTGTGTCTTTAGCAGTTGACTCAGAGAGCGGCGATGAATTGTTGTTCTTCCAGCGCTGCAGTACAGAAACGTACACTCTGACCGCCTCTGCAGGTCAGCGCCGAGAGAGTGGGAGGGTTTTGAGGATCCAGGAAAAGTGGGGGAGGTGTTTTTGTTGCTTGTTATTTTGTTTAGTTCCTCTTTGCGCCTCAGAATGGACACACACGCCTGCCACTCGAGTTCAATTAGCACACGAGCGAGCGTAGTCACGTTTTGGCTGGAAGTGTGTAGAAGTGTGGGCCGACGGAGGACTCTGCTGCTGCTGCTGCTGCTGCTGGAGACGAGCTCGGCAGCAGCTTTGTGCCTCCAGGAGAGACTCAGTGTGGAGGAAGCAGCACCACGCTCGCATCAATATGGTCAAGAAACGCCCTCGAACCATGCACATGGCTGACGGTGCGGTCCTGCTGCGTAGAAAAGTTAATCCAGAAGTTATTTTTATCTGCTTATTTTTATAAGCTGTGACTCAGTTTTTGTTTCTTTCTCCACCTTTATCATTTTTTCTGACTTCCCATTCACTGTCTTTCCAAAAATCTTTTGTACTCTTTTACTTGTTATTCTCTAATTCTCTTTCTATGCCTCTTTTATTTTGCAGGAGAGGTCTTTGACTACCTGGTTGCACATGGAAGAATGAAGGAAAAAGAGGCCAGGGCTAAATTTAGACAGGTACCCAGCTTTCTCCCCCTGCAGTGTTCTGGTTTCACACCTCTGCTCCCGGCTCTGCCTCAGACAGGTTGCTGTCCTCTGTCCTGCTTCTGCTGTCTGAAGACTGATGAGAAACGTCCGAACATGCCTCCTTCCCCATCACTTACAATGACTGTCACACACTGTCCAAAGTCACTGACTGTTGTTTGACTGTGAGAAACTAGAAAAACACTAAACTATTAGATGTTAAAAGGAAGATTTTGGAACTTTTAGAGACTTTAAAATGAGTAATCCTACCTTTTCGTTGATGAAAATATTGCAGATACTCACAGTGAGGTAGTCACTGTCAGAAAGGCATGAAGGAAGGTGTTCAAATCACAAAAGGAAAGCAAAAGGTTATCATTACCTGCTGATTTAACAGCTTCAGAGAAGGGGAAAATGTGGATGTTTTACTGAAGTTTTATATGATAATGTATTAAGGTAAATAGTCAAGCATTTTACTGCCACTCTGAGCAAATCAACCCTTTAATTTAGAGCTGGAGATGCAGAACAATGCATAAAGTAAGATCTTAAAATTGTAAAAGTTTTGGACCACAGAGTGTTTTGATCACATCATCACAGTCTTTCTGTACCTTCAGTGCAGGCTGTTACCTGAACTGTGAGACAGATACATTTTCAGTAGTGCTTCTGCAGAGAGGAAACCTACTTTCTCTCACCCTCCTGGTGTCTTCAGCCCCATCTGCGTTATGTTTTGTCTTTCCTGTCAGCGTCGACCACATCTTCTCCTACCACATCCTTGATCGCAGCCTGAGAGCAGAGCACCAGACATTTAACTAAACCCTGCTTGTCTTCTTCCTCGTACAGATCGTATCGGCGGTGCAGTACTGCCACCAGAAGCACATTGTTCACAGAGACCTCAAGGTGAGTTCAGAGCAGCCACAAAATGATCTCCATGAGGCTGAGCCAACAGTTTTTCAATTGAGGGGTTGTTCAAAAGAGCAAAATGTGCAGCCATTTTCATCAGCAGCATCACTGTGTTCTCTGGAATTTAGGCCTTCTAGGAAATTTAGGCAATTACCAACCAAGGTGAACATTGGAAAAATGCAAACCGCCTCAGTTTAGAGCAGAATCATTACTGGGTTATTCAGAGTTAAATAATGGATTTTGGATAATTTTTATTTTGTACGCATGCACGTTTTTGAAAAAACATTGACCTTCAAAAAATAAACTTCAGTTTTAAAAATCCGTAAATGTGAAATATAACTAAGCATAAATGAAAACACAACAGAAATATGTTTGAAGTTAGAATAATATTAGAGCTACAGTAACTACTTGATCAACTGAAAATTAGTAGGCAACTGTCAGTGATAAATAATATTGATGGTTTCGTCCTCTCAAACATGAAGATTCAGTAGTTTTGTCTTGTGCGATTTAAGTGTTTAGGTTATTTACTAGTAAACATTAACAAATCCAAATATAACTGAATACATTTTTTCTATTTCACTAACCAAACGTATGTAGTTCACACACTAACTACATTTAAAAGTTAAGTTACAAAACTGCTGATGCTGATAAATATCTTTTGCTGATATGTCATGTTAACTCTGAACAGCACAGATTGATGATGTCTGAGTATTTTCTGCACATTTAAATTCACATACCCAGCTGCACAACACCATGTTTAATTTGCATGATAGAACTAAAACTAATACTTTATTTAGGAGAATTCTTGTTTATCAGTGGTCCAATGAAGAGTTTAAATTAGCAAAGCGTCTCCACCTTTGAGGCTAATTACGCCTGACTCATGTTGGATAGAAAGGTCACAGAGCAGGGAGCTGACGTCAGCGCTGCGTGTTTTTATGACTCTCATTTTAGCTCCCATATTCCTTCTGACGGCTCTGAAACAGCACATCTGAGTTTAAGAAAACCACCACATGCTGCTGACGATGCCCCGCTCTTCTTTTTTCTGCTGTTCAACCACCTTTAAACGTTTTCGTTACGCCACAGTTGGAGTGGGCGGCCATCTAAAGTGCTCACATGTTCTGCACCACATCACCCATTGTAGTGTAAATGGACCTCCTCGGTTTCGCAGCCGTGACGCCCGCTTTTACCTCTCCGACTATAAATATTGATGCTCCTGTATTTTTATCTTGTGGAGTTGGTGGGAGTCGCTCGGCTCATCCTGCAGCATGTCTGAACTGTTTCCTCTGTAGAGCTCCATTTATGATCCATGAAAGCAGCTTCCTCTGATACATGTGTGCGAAAAGGATTTATGGGGGGTAGTCAGGTGTCCACACGTCACAGGTGTGATTGTGGAGAAGCAAGGTGTCATAAAAATGTTTAGTTCCTGTTGTTTATAACGGTCGGCCTGTATTGTTTCCCCATCACGCAGCCGACAGCCTCTCAGGATGTCGGTTCAGTCCTTCGGCTCGGTGAAGAGTCCTCCGCTCACTTCACTTCAGCTTCCTAATTAGTATTTGGCCCACAGCTGCACGCGAGCGCCGAGCAGATGTTGGGAGTTGAAAATCCTTGCCTACGTTTGAACGCTTTCATTCACAGAGGAGACATTAACTGTTTCAGACTTTATCAAACACATCACGCTGTGGTTACTGAAAAGTGCAAATTAGAGCTGAGAATTGATTAGTCGAGCAGCAGAAAATGTATCTGTATTTGATTTGTCAAGTCAAAATGTCAAATGTGAAGAATCGCTGTTTTTCTGTGTTTTATATTATTGTAAATTGAATATTTGCAGATTTTATACTGATGGTTGGAGACGAGGAACAAGGAACAATTTTTCCATATTTTTAAAATTTATTTTAAAGAATGATTGAGGGAATAGTAGATAATAGAAGGACTCATTTAGAGAAATTAACTTTTTGCGTTTTCTTGCAGAGTTGGATGAGAATATTGAAAGCACTCTTGTTAGCGTTAGCTTGGCATAAAGACTTGAAGCAAAGGGAAACAGCTAGCCTGGTTCTGTCCAAAGGCATCAAAATCCATCTATTAAGGCCTCTAAAATTCACAAATTAACATGTTAAACACATCTTGTTTGTGTAATCTGTACAAAAAACAGAGTGTAGTAACAGCAATTTGCTTTTTTTTTTTATGATTATGGATTTCTTGGCTGATGCAGAAAGAAAAGTATTTTGCCAAATATCAGACTATTCCTTAAAAGTTCATTAATTTCAATTAAGCTACTTTTCAGTGAGATAGTGTTTTGAAAGATATTTGGCTTAAACCCTCAATTAACCATGTAAAGGCAGATTTTTTAATCTATATTAATAACTTCTGTCTTGTGTGATTCACCTGTCACCCTGCCAATCTTCAGTTTAAATCACACTGATTGTGAAACTGAATTAATAATACAAAGACACCTTGAGTGTCCATCAGTTTAAAAAAAAAATGAATCAGCTCAGATACAGTTTATTAACCAGACAGATGTTCTGGAGGTAAAAAAAAATTATCATAACCCCTGACCTTCATTTTTCTGTACTCAGGCTGAGAACCTGCTCCTCGATGCCGACATGAACATAAAGATCGCAGACTTTGGCTTCAGCAACGAGTTCACTCTGGGCAACAAGCTGGACACGTTCTGCGGATCGCCGCCGTACGCAGCGCCGGAGCTTTTCCAGGGGAAGAAATACGACGGGCCGGAGGTGGATGTCTGGAGTCTGGGGGTCATTTTGTACACGTTGGTCAGCGGCTCGCTGCCCTTCGATGGACAGAACCTCAAGGTCAGATAGTGTTTTAGTTTACCATTTGTTTTGACCTTATGTTATTTAAAAATACCTTTTGTTGCCATGGCCCCGTTTGTGACCGCAGTACTCTTTACGTTCCTCTGATTTCATCTCAAACCTTACATTAACCTGTTATCCTGCTGCAGGTTATTTTCAGAGAGAGAGATTTTTTCACAGACGATCCCTTTTCACTCTTCTTTGTTGGAGTGCAAGTCCAACACCCAGATAACAGTAAAGTCTATGGAAATATTTTATTTAAACCTTGCTTTTGCACTGGGAAAACATTTCACCTTTTCCAGGGAGACAAAATACGTCTGTGTGATCACAAAAGTACATTTGAAGATGCTGAATAATTTTTTTTTTTTCTTTCAACATTACATTAAATTTAAACGCCCCCCCATGCATGGCTTCCCCTTACAGTTGTGGTAAAGTGGCTAAATGTCATTATATTTGTAATTATTTTAAGGCAGATACAAGAGCCACTTTAAACTGTTTTATCTTTTGATTATGCAGCATTTCTTCTTTTTGTGCGACTCTACGTTTACCAGGTTTTCTTAAATCAGACCAACTGCAGTCATTAACTATCGGGGCCTCACATTGATCTCTTCAGGTGTTCAGTTGTACGGAAACGTGACACATCGCATGTTTGAGTGTTTTGCTGACTTCCTGGTTGTCGTTCTTTCTCTCTGCAGGAGCTGCGGGAGCGTGTGCTCAGAGGGAAGTACCGCATCCCGTTCTACATGTCCACAGACTGCGAGAACCTCCTCAAACGCTTCCTGGTGCTCAACCCGGCCAAGCGGGGTACTCTCGAGGTGAGGGAGGACGCAGAAAATGTAAATATACCTCTCAGTTCTTAACACACTCCTCCCAGCACGTCTGCACCATCGGAGAATGCCATCTCTCCTCCACCTCTCCAACAAACCCCCCTTCCCTCTTCTCGGGTCCTGCATCCCCCCTCTGCATCATCTTCTGACACCCACGGTGTCCTGTTTTCTGTGTGCGCCCGGCCCACACTCTCCTCCTTCTTTCTGATGTTGTAACCATGAATAATGCATCGTCATTCTTGTGTTTGTACCAAAATTGTCCTCCTTGTTCACCTCCCTGCTTTCATCTGTGAGTCGAGGGTACATCACAGCGTTCAGGGCCGCGCGAGGAACCAGTTTAGTCGAGTCTAAGCCACTATCAATATAAAGTAACGTCGGATGAAGGGATAAACCTCATTTAAAGGGGTTTTATTCATGACGGGAGACCGCCGCAGACTGAATCTCATGACGAGGCCAAAACCAAAACAGACAATTAATGATTTTGTCCTCACAAACGCAAAGATTTTGATTTTTTTTTTCCCCAGTTACAACAAAATGTTTCAGCTGATCTTTTGCAGTAAAACTAGTGGTGGAAGAAGTATTTGGATCATCTAACTTCACAAGATTTTACTTTTGTACTCTTTTAATTCTGGTAGTAAAAGAAGCAAAATATACTTCCAGTATCAGAACTAAAAGTGCTAGTTATGCCCCTTTAGTGAGGTTTATTACATTATTGGATCAATACTGATCATGTATTTACTTGTGAGCATTTAAATGTTGTTTGTTCACTGTGGATGTCATTTTAACTGATTTTATATGGCTGGGTATTTAAAGCTATGCATCATGTTTGTATGTAAAATCTGAACAGTAAGCAGCTGCAGAGGAGTGAAATCGTGTAAACTTGAGCAACACAAGAACGAAGTCTGCCAAAGGTCATAATGTGTCAGAACGAATGTGAAGTCAAACACTCCAAATCATTATTTCATTTTCCACGATTCATAATCTAGAAATATTTAGACATTTAGTTTTTCTTGGAGCATCTGCAGAGATTAAAATAGTCGCGTTTGATGTAAAACGCTGGAAGGACAGAGACGATTGTTCCACAGATCAATCAGAGCGGCCATCGCGTTGTCAGAAAAGTGTCAATGATCATTTCTTTTTGCTGTAATCACACAGCCCTACCTGACACACGGCACTAAATCATTAACATAAAAACATGATTTCTTTTTCAGGAGTATTTTTGGCACCTTAAACTCTAAACTAGATCAGATTCAAAGGCTGTCTGTGGTTTTTTTTTTTTTCTTTTTTATTTAAATGAGCCATTCAATCAAAAGACATTTTTCATTAGTTTTTTTTTTTTTTTTACGAGATGGAAACTGTTTTAATGTATCTTCTTGTTTTCTGTCCAGCTGGACGTAAGTGAATTAACAAAATGCTGTTGGCTCGACTCTGAGGGGTCACATGTGTTGGCCTCAGATGCCACGATTGCCCTGGATTATAGCATAAGCTCCAGTTACATCAGAGCACCATCAGTGATAATTAGTTTGGCTCTGCCCTTATTAAAACGCCAGAGAGCAATTGATCAGCTGCAAATTAAAAATAAAGGTGCAAACAAATGAGATGCAGCACAGTGCAACATAGATGTTACTGTGAAAGGCCAGAAAAATAATCAAGGCTTTGTTGTGTCATTTGTTATTTAAAGTGCAGTAGTTTGCCCTGGAAACCCTAAATGCTCACAAAAATGGACATTTTTTATGTTCTCTTTAAAAATTGTTGCTGGCTATTCTGAGGGGTTTCGCATGTAGCTGTTCTTAAAAATGTCTGTTTTAAGTGTGATTTTTATAGTTGTCTGTTAAGGGTTTATTATAGAGCTTATGCATGCACCTTGATAAATTTAACTTCACATCAAAGCTACGCTGGCTCAGGGGACACCACTAGGACTGCGATTGGGTTGTTGGTAGTGACGATGACCTCTAACATCTCTCCTCTGCTGGAGAGAGACTTGGTGATAATGCTCTTTTTCAGCAACAAACATCTAGTAAAGCAAATGTTTTCACCCCTCGATCACTAACAGAGGCCAAACAGCAGTTACTTGGATTTAACTTTGAAAATTTAGACACCTTCATTTTTCTGAAAACTGAATGCTCATTCCAAATCAAATTTGAGGGATCCTTTATGAAAACTGTTAGAGATTCAGCTTAAACCAGCAGTCATGAATTGGGTGATTTAAAATTTTATTTGTTTATGTAAAAATTCCCGTTGGCCAATATATCATTGATATCAGATATTGATTTTGGCCTCAGATCTCCAGTATCTGTTGGGCTCTAATTGTTTCACTTTGCTTTTGCAGCAAATCATGAAGGATCGATGGATCAATGCAGGTTTTGAAGAGGATGAGCTCAAGCCTTACACTGAGCCAGAGCTGGACATCACGGACCAGAAGAGAATAGGTAACAAAAAAATTCAGATAAAATCAAATAACTGCAGGTTTTTCTTGAGCTTTATGACCTTCAGGCCGATGAGACCCTGTTGTGTAATCAGAAAAGTGCACTGGCATCAAAAAGCCCCACTTGAATGTTAGCAGGGTCGCACAGCAGAGACGGTCTCATTATTTCAGCGCTGAGGAGTCTGAGAAGAAAAGATGAAACGTGATGATTAATAAATAAACACGAGCGGTGCTGCTGCATGCGAAGAGAAAGCGAAGCCTCCCTGCCGTGCCCTGGATGAAAGCTCGTAAACGAGGGGGAGCTCTTACGTAACGGCAGCTGAGGTTCATGAACATGTGTCACTGCGAACTCCCAGTCACTCAGTCAGAGCAGGAAATAAAAACAGAGGAAAAAAGAGAGCTTTATCTTGTTGAGGGATCCCTGAATCCTAAATAATGCATGTTAGACCTTCCTCCAAATGAAAAACAACGTATTTGAGAGATGGCGGCTTACACAGCAAAATGTCTTTCACTGAAGACGGGAGGGATACGAACAATCCCTGAAAAAACAGGAGCCGTGCGGCTTGTTACGTAAATGTGATCTTACATGCTGACTTCATGTCTGAATAAACCTTTCACTGAGTCGGCTCTACAGTAAGAACATTTCTGCAGCAGAACGAGGTTCAATAATGTTTTAGGATTTTTTTTTTCTTAACTAATAATGCCAGATTCTCTTCTTCCAGCCCCCCAAAAGTAAATATTTTTTGGTTTTCTTGTTTCTCTGTGATAGTAAATTTGGTTTTGGACATTTGAAAACATTTTTCACTCATTTATTTGACATGTCTTTTTAGGCTGAACAGTCAAATCATTGGCAGATTATTTGAAAATGAAACCAATCATTTATTATAATTCATTATTAGAGGAGCTTCTCCTCATGGCAGCTCAGTCTGTGAAAATTATTTCAGCAATAATATTCACAGCAAAATACTTTTAATGTGAGAAAAACCAGAGTCCCAGCTTCGCATGGAGTCCTTTCTTTGCTTGCGCACACAAAATTTGTTATTACGTTAAATTAATGTGAAAGTTTGTCTGTGAATTCACAGTGAGAAGCATGGCCATTAATTAAGTCTTTAACAGCAAATTAGGTTAGAAAAATCATCACTGACGCTCCAGTAACGGGACAGAAAACACATTATTTTTCTGTCACACAGACTGCCTCTTTTTTGTTTAAATAAAACTAACTGATTATTTAAATAACGGAAACGTATATATTTCCACAATAGATAGATTAGATAGATTCAACTTTATTGTCATTACACATGTATAAATACAGAGTAACGCCTTTCCTTTGAGAGATAAGATCAGATAAAACTATTAATCCCACCACAGGGAAATTGACTTATTAAAGCACCTCAAGATAGACAGGCAAATATGACAATAAGTACAAAAAATAGATATATAAAATATAGAAGGTAAAAATGACATAAATACACTATAAACATAAGTATATGATATACATCCTCCAAAACAAAACAAATTAGATGGATCTAGAAAGCAGTTTTAATGTAGACATGTCTGAATTTGTCTAAAAACATTAAATCATCTGTCATTAAATCATGAAAATCATCACTTATTTGAACATGAGCACTTGTGTATGTAACGCTGCTGCAGTAAAGTCGAGTTTTAGGAGAAAGCAGAAGTGTCGGGGGGGCAGGAGGGTGAACGTGAGAAAGAGGAGCAGGGAGAAAGTGTGGAGATTGATGAGGAAAGATGATTATCACAGACTCTGCCTGGTTACAGAGTCAGAGCTCGTTTCTCACCGTCGCTCTCTTCCTGTGCTGCAGCTCACAGTTTAACACGAAGCTCGACGTTA
>JAKKUS010000109.1:0-22815 GCA_023238725.1 Scortum barcoo
CACCAACAAAACGTTAGTCTCCAGGTGCAGACGACACATCTTTTTCAAAATCACGCCAGGATGTGGGGTTTCTTTTTAATGAGTTTACTTCAATTTGTCACGTCTGCCAGCGTGGATTTCTCCACGTTGGTGTGGGAAGATTCAATTCGACCAAATTAGAAGACGTCAGTCAGTAAAAACCTGCAAAGGAGAGCCGGCTGCCCACCGAAAATAAT
Organism: Scortum barcoo; assembly: GCA_023238725.1. Taxonomy (NCBI): domain Eukaryota; kingdom Metazoa; phylum Chordata; class Actinopteri; order Centrarchiformes; family Terapontidae; genus Scortum; species Scortum barcoo. The sequence continues at coordinate 216 of JAKKUS010000109.1, forward strand.
GGCATTAGTTCGGCTTTCAGTGGAGAGTTTTGGTGTGACGTGATGATCTGAGCACTGCCTGAGAGGCTTTTCCACCCTGACAGCAAGAAAACCCTGTTGGACAGGATGAATCATTTTCATTTGGAGGGTTTCTGCTGCTTCAAAACTATTAAATGTAGAATTTAAGCCAGCAGATACCTGCAGGATATTAGTCAAGAAATCCTTCTTTATGGTCAAATGATTAGAGCCAAAGCGTCCATCAGCAAGGCAAAGAACGGTTTATATTGTAAAAAGAATTTAAAAATATAATAAAATTTCTCTTCAGATAAGTTGACAACTCCCTGAAGATGTAGCTATCAAATCCTCAATCATGTGGAAATTACGACGTTTGAACTGCAGCAAAGGTGTTAAAGTTTTGAAAGGTTGTCAAAAAACTGCTACAAAACTAAGAAACTAAAAATATAAAAATAACAAGCTCATGCTGCCAGTGATTTACAGAATAACAAAGAAATATGAACTATATATTAATTAAAATGACCGTTAATTATTGAATATTGATACGGTAGGATAAAATAACCCTTTATTGATTGCAGCAGCACAAAGACAGAAATAAATACAGATAGAGGCGGAAAAAAGTAAATAATTGTAAGTATATACAATAAGAATAGAAATAAATTATGTAAGAGCAGTGAAACTCAAAATTACAAGGCAAATAGTCAACATGACTGGTGTTGTAATTAAACCAATACTGTAGCAATAATGATCAGATGTCCGATATTCATCTTCATTAACATAATCAGACAACGACATCCTTTCAGTTTTTTTTTTCTTTTGTTTTTTTTTTTTAAAGAAATGTGACCACATGCTGAGTGTGTCTGGTGGACAAACTATATAAAGGAGACTTTATTTAATCTTTGTGCTGCAGTTTTCAGCTGTCAGCTGTTGTCAGTGAACATGTACGCTGACGCTAATATATCTGCAATGAATTAATAAATACATGTCTGATTTATTGACCAGGCTCTAATTATCATGTCATAAGTGGTGTGACCTCCTTCTGCACCTTCTTTACATAATTTAACGACTCTGAGTAATTAAACTTTCATTAAATCAAATTTTAAATAAGAATTAAGAATGACTCTTAAGAACTTGTTCATATAATTGTGTTTTTATCACATTACCAATATAATAAATCAGATTTTCTTTCCCCTTTTTAGAGGTAAAAAGCCTCTGACTGCTGTGTACACACATGCTCCAAGGACACGTTTTATATTAGGAGCTAACATTTACTAAAAATACAGAGATGCTCTGAGACACAGAAACAGCAGCTCTTTCTTACAGCTCAAATTTATTTTCAGGCTGCGGGAACAGATATTCGGTAAAAGACAACATTTAAAATCTCATTCATGAAGACTTTGATGTGTAATTGAGGTGAAAACCGACTCCGACAGGGAAGCGACTGACAGGAAGTCGGAGCACATCGACGGTCACAATGATTTTTCGTGACTCATTTTAACACCTTTTTTTGCTCAGAAACCCGCCTCGTCTCTGAAGATGTAATCTGCTTTGAGTTGAAACGTTCTCCGACGTGTTTCAGATAGAGCAGAGTCTATTAATAATTAAGAGGCTGCGTAGTGTCGATGAAAGGATAAAAGCCTTCGTATGATGCATGTTGGGGGTGGGGTGGGGGTGGGGACACAGATAAATGTTTAAAGCAGATCAGGAAACACCGCTCTGGTTTGGGGTAAAGTTCTCCATCGCTATGGCAAATTTCCATCACGAAGAGGATCCAAGGGGGGGAGAAGGGTGTTAGAGGGCTCTGTGCTACCAGGTGATTTAATTTGTACGGGCAAATAATGCTGCAGTCGGCTGCTGCATGATCTACAAATACAGCTCCTCAGTATTAATGATCTTTCACCACATTAGTGTCACTTCACTCCAGATTTACCGCCTTTTTTCAGCCACCCAACACGAGTGAAGTCGTTTGTCGCCCCCAACGTGACTTTACTGCCTACTTACGCTAATATATTTTAATGCTGCAGAAAAGACGAATTACCGTCATGTCAGTGAAGATTTGTGAGAGTAGATAAAGCTTAGTATCACGTCTTATTATCTTAATGACGTCTCTGGAGCAGCTTGTTCCTAGTTGAAGTGATGCAGCGGTTCTTGGTCCAGCAACCTGCCAGTTTCTCTGATGAAAGGTGGAGACCAAATAATAGGTGGTGTTGGTTTTCACTGATCACTCCTAAAGGCGATTCATTTTGGTCTCTCTTAAATAAATAAAATAAAATAAAGTGCAGGTTAAAGCCTTTTTACATCGTGGCGGCTTCATTACAGGACAGCAGCAGCAGCGGTTATTCCTGAGGTGGTGGTGAATTTTATATATCGAGCTGTTTGTTTCTCAGACGTCGAGCACCTCCTCTGTGTCCTTTAGTAGAACGGGTAGACGAGGAGTCTGACTTGGCCTGAAAAACACATTTCAGTCAGATTTTTTTGCTTAAATCTGCAACGCTTCACCTGGCATGCTGCAACAAACATGAGCTGGATGAAGAAGAGGCAACACGTCATAGGCGCGTGCGTGTGTGTTTTTTTTTTTTTTTTTTTTTTAGCATCTCTCTCCCTCTGATTGATTTAGGCAGAACTGGAGAGGCTGATTGGTTAACGAGGATCAGCAAAGTTCAGCATTCATGTAACGCAGCCACTGAGAAGCATCTGCAAAAGAACAGACTCATTTACATGTGAAATTAATCAAATATTGTCATTGATATTTCTAAAGAAAGGAGAGATAAGACTTTCTTGATCCTTTGGTGAAATTCACAAGCTACTCAACAGTATATATAGTTTAAAAAAGCCCCACTTGTACCTTTTGTAACATAAAATGAAGTTCATATTAATGAATCAGTAATTAGTACGTTAGTAAGTTAAAGTACATAAGTAAGGATAAGGATCAAAATAATATACTAAAAGTAAGATTTAGGACAGATTGTTACAGAGATCACCCATTTAAAGAGTGTAAAAACATCCATATTCTGTGATAAATAATCCCCCAGGTGGAGATAGAAAGATCCAAGCGGTTAAAATCTGTTTTAAATGACACGTGTTTGTTTTTGCTCTGTGCAGATGTGATGGTGGGGATGGGCTACAACCTGGAGGAGATCCAGGACTCTCTGGCCAAGATGAAGTATGACGAGATTACAGCCACCTACCTGCTGCTGGGCAGGAAGGCCTCCGAGGTACAAACATCAAGATGTTCTTATTATTGTTGTTACTGTTATTACAGGAAGTCAACTTAGGTCCGCTAATGTTTCCTGTCAGGTCAACAGAGAGGAGAGGGGTAAAGTAGAGTAACCAGAAAATAAAAAGTACAATATATATTCTTCCAAAAGTTAAAAGTAGCATAAAATGAAAAAACGATGCTCTTCAAGTGATCAGTGTTTGTGGTCTGAAGGTTTTGACCCGTTCTTCGTCTTTCTCCCCCAGCTGGATCCCAGCGAGTCGGCCTCCAGCAGCAACCTGTCTCTGGCCAAACCCAGACCCAACAGCGAGCTCAACGGCCAGTCGCCCTCCCACCTCAAAGTCCAGAGGAGCGTCTCCTCCAACCACAAACAGAGGCGTTACAGCGAACAAGGTGAGGGGGGGGGCACTTTGTTCCCTCATTCAGGCAGCTTTTTCTCATCAAATTAAAACAAACTTGGAAGCTTTCAGTTATTTTTCACTTCTCAGTTTTTAGAAGTTTGTTGTGGTGTTTTTTCTTTGTGTGGATCTGAATGAGCTCAAACTCTGTGGAGCCTCTCCCTCCTAATAAAGGTCTGTTTCTGTCAGGCTGATAAAAGCAGTTAAATCAAAGCAGTCACACGGTGGAGGCACTTTAACCTTTAGCTTATTTGCACAGCTCCGTGCTGTCCGCTGTGATATAATGCTTCGTCAATAACCTCAGTTTGTCCGGCTTCCTTTCTGTTAGAGCCGGAGCTTAAATAGCTACACAGAAAACCTTTTAACTCCGTCTCTAACGCAGCCATTCACAAGGAGTTCTTTTTACCATGGCACATTTTTCCTCTCTCAAAACATCAACATGTCCACTTACACTTCAACAAGATATTTGCCTATAGGCACATGTAGGGCTGCAGCCAGCATTTTTTTATTTTTTATTATCAATTGAACAGCTATCTTCAAGACTAAATAATGTCAGAAAATAGTGAAAAATGTCCAGGCCAATTTATTGTTTTTTTTAACTATTGGTTGGATAAAACAAGCAAAGATGTTCCCTTTACCATCACAGAAGTCGTAGGAAACAAGCACATATTCACATTTTAAAAGCTTTGACCAGTGAATATTTAACATTTTTTCTTTATAGATTAAATTATTTATCATCTAAACACATCAGTCTCAGGTTCATTTTAGGAGGAAAATATGTCCTGAAGCTCATTATTTTTTATTTAAATCGCCCTACTTTCCCTAAAAATGTGCTGATGATTAAGCCTTCAGTCACTTTGAGTCAGTGTCAGAATTGTTCCATTTTTTTTTTTTTCAATACAAACACTTAAATTCAAAAACATCTTTTTTGCCGGAGGTACAAACAGCATCTTTGAGTCATCTGTCACACATCTGTTCTCCTCCCTGCAGTCGGTCAGAACGTCCCTCCAGGGATGGCTCATCCAAAGAGGAGTCAGACCACCACGGCAGAGAACAGCGCCAAGGACGAAGGCGGAGTCCAGCTCCGTAAACCCAGCACCCCGGGGAGCCGCGGAGCCCCCCCCTCCAGCCCCCTGCTGGGCAACGCCAACAACCCCAACAAGGCCGACATCCCCGACCGCAGGAAAGGTGCCACCACCGGCCCGAGCGTGAGTTCCTCCATCAGCAACACACAACACAAATACTTACCTGGAAAACTTTCTCTTCTTTCTAGCAGCTGAAATACAACAAATAAAAACAAGCTTCTTACTAGTATCACCAGCAAGAATTAATAATGACTTCCCAGAACTTAAAAATGTTTCAAAGATATCTACCATCAAATATATGATCAATCCAAAAAGCTTCAAACTGCAGGTGAAATATATCGGTCTCATGTTTTTACAGAATATTCATGTTTTCGGGGGAACATCTGTGTTTTAGTTTGACGAACTAATGTGGATCCTGGAAACAATGAACTGTTTTGTTCTTTATTTTTTATCAGATTTCTTGCTTGAAACAGACTAAAACAAGTTTTTCCGTTTTCTCCTCTCTGTTTCTCTGCAGAATAACACTGCGTCGGCAGGAATGACCCGGAGGAACACGTATGTCTGCAGCGACAGAAACAACACAGACCGCCTCTCCGTCATTCCCAACGGGAAGGAGAACAGGTGAGAGAGGATGTTTTCGTGTCTTTGACCTGGTTTCATCAGGAAAACACAAACTCTGCATCAGCACAGAGAGCTGCTGCCTCCTCGTCCTCTTCATCAGTAAAGTACAGTGGACAGAAGTTTAAGTATCACTTGGTCCAGGAACAGTTTTTAATGAGATTATTGAGCCTGTACATTTTTGTGGAACCTGTTATAGAAGCCAGTATGTTTTGTTTTGTTTTTTTTTATTTCACCACCAGTCGTTGCATTTCTTTGCCAGTTTTGTGGTCTAAATGCTGTTTTAGAGCTTTTTCCACCCAACAAAAATGCATAAATCCTCATTATGAATACAAAGTGGTCAAATTGAAGCCTTGTAAATGTGGCTATTGGTAGGCTCAATACAAAAATATCATTGCCAGCCCTCCAGACTTGCACTGGTTGAACTCTAAACGCAGTGTTTCACTGTTTGAGGCAGACAGGATCCCAAGAAAAGATTTCCTTTGTTTCATTCCCTTATTTTCTTTCTTTCTACTCCGTCTTTCTGTCTTGTATTTGCTTTCCCTTTTTCTCATCAACTTATTTTTCATTTCTGCCTGTGTGTTTGTGGTTCGGGGGCGGGGTTTTTTTTTTTTTTTTTCCTCCCATCGTGGCATGACCAGCATGACTGAGATGGCTTGTGCCACTAGCCCCTCCTCTGCCTTTGCGGCCCCTGCGTTCGGTGCCTCGTCCAGTTCGAAAAGTGCGGCTGAGGTATCAAACCGTTGGCCCTTTGTAATGCTTTGCCAGGCAGGCTGGGCCACGCTGCCCCACTCCTACTACGCTCTGGACTACTGCTCGCCCAAGTAAGACGGCAGGGCCTCCAAACACCCCCTCCGTCTGTCTCCTCATGTCTCAGCCCTCTGTTTGGCCCCTCGCTAACCCACACATCCAGCCAGCTTCACACTCTGTAACCCCACAACTAAACGATGGACATCATTTCCTGCAGAGAACAGTAAGGAAAGCTGCGTCCAACTTGTTTTTTTATTGTCAACGTCTGAAAGTCATACTCATCCGCCACAAGCAGGAAAAGGAAAAAACTAAAATTAATTAGGACATGTGGTATTTTCCTCCATGATACCCAAACTGGTGTGGACCTTACAAATGGTGTGATGTTAAACTGATCAGCATCCACACACAAGGAAAAGCAACTTGACTTTATTACATGTTCAAGGGCTGTTCAAAAAACACTTGACCTCGTTATTGGTCCTTAAAAAACTCAAAAATTAACCTGCTAAATTATGTAGATCCTCCAAAGGACTCTCTTAAAACCATTTAGTTTTTTTATTTGTCTCGTGCAGGAGCAGGTGTTGGCAATGAACTCTAAATTCTCAGGATTTCTCCAACAATGCTGAAAAAAGTATTTATAAAAGAAAATCTTGTAGGTAGAAGGAGAACCTAGGACAAAATAGTGGAAAATTTCAAAATATAGAAGTATAATATACAGTATAAACTGTGAAAGGCAGGTGTAGAGTAGTGATAAAATGAACAGGCTGTAATGTGGACAAATCCTGGACTGATAAGATTAAGGATTTAGACATTTAGGCATTGCAGGAACAAATGGATATAGATAAATATGAGAGATCAGATTTTACCAGCAGATGAACTTCAGTAAATTATCCAGCAGCTTTACCTGCTTTTGGATCACGGTGGGTGTTGGTTTCAGACACTGATGAAAGTGGAGGCACAAGTAGAGAAAAATATCTATCCTCACACTGAAATCAAGCTGCCACGCTTTGATGAACGAGCTCTTAAATTCTGTGTGTGATGGTATTTTTCCATTTTTGCATCATCCCTCTGCTCAACCATGAACCAGAGGACCTCCCGTCTCCGCTGCAGACATTTGCAATAACAGACTTCTTGCAGCTCTGCTCCTGACCTCTTCTCCATCCTCTGCTGTGAACTTTGACCCCTGATCTTCTCCGTCTGGATCCCTCACCTGTCGGTATCCGACATGATGGCCGAGCTCCACCGCTCACCGGCTCCCCTGCTGTCCCAGCACCCTCAGACCATCATATGTTTTTGTTTAGACTCTAACCGATCAGGGAGGCAGCTCACTCTGCTCATTGAACGCGTCAGGAGGCTTGATGTCCAGGGTGGGAAATTAACGTGTGCTGAACATTGCGAAAGTTTAGTGACAGTCTGTCTGTTTAGACAATTATCTTTGGCCGGTGAATTTATGCAAATTATCTCCCACACTGGGTCTTTTTTTTAATTTAACAATGTTTTGGTGCTGTTGACTCGACCTTTGAAGCCATTTTAAAGACTGAGAAAACTTTGCCCTTTATGTGAAAGAGCCTAATCCTCTTGTCATAGTTTCTAGGCCTCAAAAATTGCTTGTCTGGGGCTCGGACTTCCTTCTGTTTCAGGAACTATCAGTGCAAAGTCTGCAGTTCTCAACTTTGCTGATTGCTAAAACAAAAACCACAAATCCACTTCAACCCATGTGCAGTTTCATTTAGGCAGTAAACACACATCTTGTCCCACTAAAATCAACTTTAAGACAAGTTAAGTTAAAGTTTATTGACATTAAAATAAAGTTATTTGTAGTTTGACTTTGAGTGATAAAGAGAGCAACACGAGCAAACTGATAACAGATCAAGACAAGATGAATGAAAGAAGTAAATCTGCTTAGTGTGAATATTTACAAAATTGGAATTAATAATCATAAATTACCTTGCAGACAGACAGATTTCTGAAATGTTCTGTCTCCTGCTCCACTGTAATTTGCACAAAAAACACAACGAAATCTGCTGTAGTTTTTTCATCTGTTGTCAAATTTGCACACTTTTGCAGTGGAAGCAAAGTCGGCGTTTAGTTCCTGATTCAGTTCCTGTGGATCTGTAGTGCAAAAAACTGTTTGACTGAGAAGGTGCACAGTGAGACAAAAGTTTTAAGTTTGTTTTATGACAAATTCAAATTCTGTCTCCTGAACTTCTGCCAACATTTGATATGAATCCACCCGCTAATGCGATCAGATTACCGTTTTTAATTTCCTACCCTGTTGACATCTAACATGCAAGATCCATTCACTTAAAACTCATGGCAGCATTAGAAGCTCATGTAGGAATAACAAGACAGATGAAGAGGGAAATGTGAAGACGCTGTAACAGGGCGGTTTTCCAGTGCAGTCGTGTGCTTGTTCTGATTTTAAACTTAGAAAAATTTGTAAGTAAAAGACAGGAGATGAAATATTGATGCAGTGAAGAACACGTCTGCAGTGGAGAAACTTCTCTTTTTGGGTTTAAACTCCGACTGGATTTTAACTCTTTCTGTTTTTCTTCTTCCGCCTCAGCAGCGTCGCTGTGTCGCCCAGCAGCCAGAGGAACCCGGTGGCATCGATCCACAGCATCGCCAACGCCACCACGCCCGACCGACTGCGCTTCCCGCGAGGCACCGCCAGCCGCAGCACCTTCCACGGCGGCCAGCTGAGGGACCGCCGCACGGCCACGTACAACGGACCGCCGGCCTCGCCCACCCTCTCACATGATGCCACCCCTCTCTCGCAGACCCGCAGCCGTGGAACCAGCAACCTTTTCTCCAAACTCACCTCCAAACTCACTCGCAGGTAGGAGAGGAAATGTCACGTAAACGTCAGTAAAGCAAAGGTTGGAGTTTAGCTCTCTGTCTGTTCAGTCAGATTAAAGATTAAATTATTTTTTTAAAAAACATCACTTGTGTTCACTTTTTCTCAACTTTTTTTTCTTTACGTGAATAAAAACTGGAACAGAGAGGAAACACTCTGTACAGAATAATCTCCTGTGACTCTGTCTGTTCGGATTAGGAGCCAATCAGCACAGTGCCTTGTAGAGTTAGGATGATAAATTACATGCTGGGGGGGAAACACTTCACTGTCCTGTACGATGTGATTTATTCTCAAGTCTAAATTGTTTATCTGTCGCTGCCTGGACGCCTGCCACAAAGGACTGACACCTCTCTGAAGGAGTCACAATCTGACCTCCTTTTAATGAAATCTGTCACATGGTTGATGGTTTATTCAGTCCAGGATCTGGTCATATCCCACTTCCTGGACCATAACTGTTTTATTTTTAGTCCTCTGATTCATTAAAGATGTTTGCTGATCATTTTCTTACATACTAATCATGGTGGAGATTGTCCGTCAAAAAAACATCTATCAACTATTTTCATGATTAAGTTATTTTTCATGCAAAATTAAATAAACCAGCTTCTGAAGTATTTTGCATTGACATTTGAAAACTTAACTTTGGGCTGTAGTATGTTCATTTTCAAGTTTACTCAAGTACTTTTTTTGCTATTTTATACTTTATGTATTCAATACTCCAAAGTATTGAAATTATTAAACAAAATATTATTAACAAATTCACTGTTGTCCTATAATTTGTATTCTGAAATGGTATGTTCTGCAGGATGAGCAGTTTTGGTACTTTAAGTATATTTTGATGAAAATATTTTAGACATTTTGAATGCAGGACTTTTATTTTTAACAAATTTTAATGTGCATTTTACAGAGATTATTTTCATACACACTAAAAATTTTAACAGTATTTTTACCCAGTAGTATTTTTTCTTTTGCTTTAAGATTGTAGTCGTGCTTCCACTGCTGGCTTTAGGATATTTGGATAAAATACTTAAAAACATGCCCACCATCACAAAAGATAATTAACTTAATGAAGAAAATAATCAGCAGACAGTGAAATTTTACTAAAATTTTAATAAAAACTCAATTTCTGCATTAGAGTCTGTTAAAGTGGCAGCCGGGCCAGCGACATCACTCCTGCAATGACTGATCCAAAATGAGGAATTGAAATCATTTTAATAATCAATGAGAAAATTAATCTTACCTTCACTGTTGATGATTCCAATCACCCCATTTTTGTTCACTCATTCAGACTCCTCATACTCCCTCCCTCCCTGACCCCCTGTCTCCTTGCCTCCCCCTCCTCCTTCTCCTCCCCCTCCCCTTTCACTCCTCTTTCACCATTTTCACTGTTTCTTTGTCTGATTCTGTTGTAGAAACATGTCATTCAGGTTTACCAAAAGGTAGGACTCTTGTACTGCCTTTCGCTCTGTGCCAGAAATAACGAACAGAAACAAAACAAAACTATCTCACTGAGAAACTTCCTCTGAGACTGAACAGACGCGTGGGGCTGCTGGCACTGAACTAACACACCGCTTAGCAGGAAAAAACTCTCTCTGGGTACATTTACACGCACACAGTTTACAGTTTACACATTAATGCTGTCAGATTTCAGTCCGGTTAGATGTCCAAGTTCTCAATAGTTTTATCGTTAAAGGAATTGTGTGATATTTTGGGAAATACGTTTATTCATTTTCAGATGAGAAGATTGATTCGATCTCATGTCTGTTTAGTAAAGGTGAAGTTACAGCCAGCAGTGAGGTAGCTTAGCTTAGCATAAAGACTGGAAACAGCGAGGGGAAACAGCTAGCCTGGCTCTGTCCAAAGGGAACAAAATCCACCTGCCAGCACCTTTAAAGCTCACCAACATATACACAATGTCATATGTTCTATCTCGTTTGTCATATCTGATAAGTCATATCTGATAAAACTGTCACTGTCCTGACACTAATACAGTAATAGTATCTATACAACAAGAGAACAGCAACACGACTTTCCTCTGTAGTGATTCGTGTCAAAGATCACAGTTTAGTAATCACATTACAGTTACTAATGCCAGGAACATAAAGTCTGTCGGGTTGACTTGTCTGCTGTCTTACCTGGAGATAAGCTCAGTTGCCAGTTTATTAAGTACACCTGACTAAAAAGTGATCATAAAGTTCAATCAACACCTTTTTAAAAATCTTTTCATCAAAAACGTTTTAACCTTCATGAAGGAGGATTTGTTGAAGGGTCGTTAGTTTTATACTGCATCAGTTTGGACTGCTCCTAATGAGTGTAGATGATTAAGAAAAGTAAACATTCAGTTTGATGGTCTGTTAAAAGTAAAATCTTCCTGTTTTCTGTGCTAAATGAAGAATATGAAGACATGAGTGCTATTAAACTTCACTTTCAACTCTCTGTAAGAAAGAGAATAAGCATATTTCCCAAAATTTCAAACTATTCCTTTTTTAAGATTATATTTCCACATTAATCCTGTTTGTTAACTTCAGGAGACAAATCTAAATCTAAATCATCGTTTTATTGTGAAAGGATCCGGGTTGTGTGTGTAAATGTACTCCGTGTGGCTGTGGTTGGTCTGAGTGGGTATCGGCTGATTGTGAGAGCAGAGCCGCCCTCTCCACCAATCAGTCGATTAACCAACAGCAACAACAAAGCAGCTTGCCACTAATCAATCGCCAATGCCTGCATGGGGTCGCTTCTTCCAGCTGCCATTGATTTGTGGTTTGTTTTCTCACCACAGCGATTGTTGTTAACGACTCAACTTTCTCCCTCTGCTGTTGAAACTGCACATTTTAGACGTAGACGTTACTCTGCTGCATTTATTCACCTCCAAACAAATTTTATTTAACTCTCTGTGGCCCAGACGTGATTTATTTATCGCGGCCGTCAGGACAGGGCAGGGAGGAGGTTTTTTCCTGTTTTCAGAGGGGGAAAAGTCCGGGCCACAAAGAGCTAAAAGGTTTTTCTTTTGTGAACACAGCTTTTGTCTAGATCATCGTGTTTGTGTAGGACTCTGGTTGATCTGTCCAGTGGTGTTTTAGTTTTTTTTAGGCTTTGCATCGCAGATTCTCGCAGCTAAAGGGACTTCAGTTAAACAAAGATCTGTCGGTCGATTTGTCTTCATGCTTTCTGTTTTTCTGGTTTTTGGGAACGTTTGGTGTTCCTGAAATGGATTTCTGGGCTTCTGTGAATCTTTTTAAGAAGAGTTTCCCTCATCAGGGTGGTGTCAGAGGTGGTTTATTTTGTATGTAGTCTATTAATCAGTATATTGATTAGTGATCAGATGTAAAGACTAAATAAACAAAACAACAGTCATCTTTCTTTTTTAATACTCTGTGGAAAATATCACTCTTTCTCTCAGTGGATATAAATGATCAAACACAAAACATTAAAACATCAAAAAACTTCTCGGACTAGTTTTTAACAAACTCAATCTTTCATTTAAACTCAACAGATAAAAAATCGCAGCTGACTCGGTTTCAACACACTGAAACAGTGTTTATAGATAATTTAATTTTAATCAGCTGTAAAAGATGAATCTACATATTTTAAAGTCCTTCTTAATACAACATCAGATGCTCACATGTCCATCGAAGGTGTGACGATCTCAAAAAGATCCCTTCTTAAAATCAATTTCAATTATTTATTATTTATTATTATTATTGTTATCACATTTTGGAAGCTGGAAACAGCAGATCTTTAGAAAATCATTCTTACAAAAATGACTTGCCAATCATCAGAATAGTTCTGAAAATATGTGTATATTATTTTTCTGTAAATTGTCTTTAACTGTCTTCAAGGTCTCTTTACACATCAGAACTGGTGTTTTGTTCTGTTTTTCTGTTGTGATTGCTTTAAGAAAGGAAATCTGTGGGGCACCTACAATTACAGAAACCTTTTCAAAATATTCTTTGAAGATGGACTTCAAAAAATGTCTAAAACCTGAACACATGGACTCAGGCTCCTTTTTTAACCCTGCTGGGCTTGAAGTGCCCAAATAAGACATCCAGAACAGAAATTTCTCTAAATGTCTCAGAACATTTATCACACAAATCCTGGTGATTTCCTGCCGGATCAGTTTCAGGTCAGACTTCAGGCCAGGGCACCAAAATAAAACCTAATAAGCCAAAAGGATTCACACAATAATGCTTTTTAAAGTGGTTTAGGTCTCTGTGGTCAAACTGAATGAGCCACCGGAGCCGTCTCAGGCTCAGCGGCGCCCTCTGGTGGCTGATCTGAGGACAGTCTTCCTCCTCTGGCAGCGTCTTCATCATCCAGAGACTCTGAACTCTGGTGTCATCTGTCATCATCTCACTTTGTCACCTCACTTTGTGTTTTTTTTTTTTGTTTGTTCTCATTTGTATGGAGACAAAATGTAGTAAAAGTTTAATCAGACGAGTCAAAAATAAAACTGAATACATTAATACATATTTTTTGTTAGATAATTTATTTTACTCATATTTCAGTTGCACAGTTTATTTTATCCTTTTTTGTATGAATCTGTTTATTTTCTCAACTCATTGATGGGTTAAATTATTTATTTAAAAAAAAAAAGGTAAATGCCCATCACAGTTTTTTAGAGCCTGGCAGTCCAATAACCCAAAGATATTGAGTTTATAATGATTTAAAACAGAGACTATCTTGAGTTTTCACTTAATTAATTAAATAATTAATGACTTAATTATTAATTATCACAGTTGTTGACATGTTAATTGTTTCTTTTGCTGATTGGCTAAAGTTACTCTGGACATTAAAATATTGGAAATGATGTTTGGCGACAACAGGGACACATTTTAATTTTGCAGTTAATTTTGATATAACATTTAGAAAGATGGACCCGAGAAGAGTAGTTGCTACCTTACTAGTGGCTAATGGGGATCCAAATAAACAAAAAATAATGAATAAAACAAACATCAGTACAGCCTTGACTATAGACTTTTAAATTTTTTTTTATTTCTTTTTACTCCATTTTCAATTATTAAACTTACAGATTCATTAATTTATTCATTTATATTTTTTGACTCGTCTGATATCCATTTTTTTCTACATTTCGTCAGTTTCGACCCTCCGTACATCTCTGCTACAAACCCTCATCACATTTTGGGACTTAACCAACAAGTTTTTGTCATTTTGCTCCTCTCAGGACGTTTTTAGGTTCAGTCACCTCCTCCTCTTCCTCTTCCTCCTTTTCCTCTTCCTCCTCTCCTCACAGTTTGTGTGTTTTTGTCTTCCTAACCTTCCTGTGACCTTTAACCTTGACCTCTTGCTGCTCTTCCTCTCCGCCTAGGGTCACTATTGACCCGGCCAAACGGCAGACGGCCAAATCAGGGCCTGCCATCCCTTCTACCCAGGGAGGAAAGACCCTTAGTAAGTCTTCTGCCCTCCGGTCTCTGTCAGCCTGTCCTTCCTTCCTTCCTCCTTCATCATCCTGCCATCTTTTTTCTTCTTTTTTGTTTCCAGCCTGTCCTCATGTCATACATTTTTAATATTCTTTCCCTCTCTTCTCCTTTCTTTGTTTTAATTTATTTAAATTTTTTTTAATCATGTGTCCATTGAGAGCAAAAAAAAAAAAAATCGCCGTTTTTTTCAGATTCCCGTTTTTTCTTTCAGATTCAGCAGCGGAAGATATAGAGAGTTGTAGGAAGATGAAGATCTAGAGTAAGGGGCTGTTTCAATCCCTCAATCTCTTCTTCTGAGACTGAAGTCTGAGTGTCAGTTATGTGGAAGGACCCCTCCCTCACCCTTCCTCACCCCGTCCTCACCCCCTCCCTCGGTCTTGTGATCTTCACAGCCTCTCTGGCCGACCCGGGACCTGCTGTCCGTCCTGTCTGTTCACTTGTCGTCTTGTTGTCGAGTCTCTTGGGCTGTCGGGGAGTTTTTGGAGTCGCTTCCTCCTCCACCCGTCCTGTTTTGTTTTGTTTTTTGTTTTTCTGTTCTCCAGGCTGCGGTGCGTGTGGGGAATCCGTCCTGTCAGAGGAGCTTACTGCTTATTTTCCTCTTAATCTAATCTCCTGTCACGTTACTCGGGACAGTTTGTGGTGATTCAGTGATTGACTTCCTGTCTGTTAAACAGTAAAAGTCCTCGTGAGTCGGAGAGCAGATGGACACACGATCACACCATTACTCTGCTTTCTTTAGTAAAATTATTTTTAGTAAAAGTATTTTTTGGCAGCTTTTGACTCACAGGCTCATGTTATTTAATTTAATGTTGCGATATTCATCTGTATCATGATGAGTTTGATTTTTAGCTTCAGTTTAGAAATCAGTTTATGGACAGAAACGTGTGTTTTTGCCTAATCAAGCACGTTAAACTGACCTGACACGTCAGTTATTAATTTTGTTGATTGATAAATCATAGAAATACATATTTTAATAGTAAGAGGATAGCTGTAATAACTTCTTTTTGCTGTCGTCAGTAAAAAATAACTTGAAAGAGGAACAGTTTGTCGTAACTTCAGGTTTTGACACCAATCACCAATGTTTTTTTTTTTTGTGCACTTTTACATTTCAGCATGTTATAGAAAAACAATTGTTTTCAGTTTCACCAGCTTCGTGTTCCAGAAAGCGTCTACATCCACCGAGAAAAGTAGTCCGTAGTTCTGTTGACGTCATTTGTAACCGTGGAAGTTTATTCTGATTTAATGATTTTATTATTAAGGAGTTTTTAACAGCATCTTGTGGTCGTCTCTAGAGGATGGAGCTCATTATGTATTTACCTTTTCTTTTTTTTCTTTCTTTAATTAAACAAGGTCAGTAATGAACATTTATATACAATCATGTCAAATAAATATTAATGAGCATAAATGTCTTATTCATTTAAAAATGTAGAATTTTAACACATTCCTACATTAAAACCACTAAACGCTGAATAAAATGATCCAGTTTGAGAGAGATTTGCAGTTCTGAAATATTTTTTTTGAGGAGAAAAGTGAAATAGTTTAAGTAAAATAAGTGTGAAATAAACAGATTGTCACCTCCACCCTTCGGATAGTTTCTTCTTCGTAGCTGAATCTCACCCGTAGGCTCAGTCGACGTCGTCGTCGTTCTGCTGTTTTTGGGGGGTCATGAGATGAATTTCCCGTCTTGCTGTGTGTTTTTGAAAGTTTGTTTTTCTTTGTGTCAGTTTGGGATCATCATCACTGTTTTTATTTCCCTCATGATTCTTCACCGTAGGTCAAATCTTCGGTATCTTCGTGTTTCGTTTGGGTTTTTTTTATCGGTGGTGGTTTCACGTCGGTGTCTCTCTCCTCCTTTATCACATGTTCTCTTTTTATTATTATTCTTCTTCACTGAAATTGATCTTGAAGTTATTTCTGTCGAGCACAATCCACATCTTTTGTTCTTCTTCTTTTGTTTCCTCCCTGTCCGACCTTCTCGCAACTCAGAGTCTCAACCGAGTTTGAGAGAAACGGGAGACTTGAGGGCTCAAGGTGAGGTTACCTGTCCCCCCCACACCTCCTCCCAGATCCTCTTTGATGTGTCAGCCCCCTCCCCTTTAAAAATAGGCTTCAGTTGGTCCTCGTCTGCAGTCTCCCTTCTTTGCATAGGAGCCCCCCTCTGCTTGGTCTCTCTTGGATGTCGTCTTTGCATCGGATCCTTTTTGTTTGGAGTGCTTGTTTTATTTGAACGTCTGCATGGCACTGTTGGCATGGCATCGTTTGTTCCTGTGGACCTGAGAAATGCTCCTAATACCCCTCCCTCCTCCCCCAACCTCCCCCACCCCCACAAAAAAAAACCAAAAAAAAAAAGAGAGATAAAAAAAACTGCCATTAATTCAGCATGGATGTGTCCAGCCTCAGTTTACATCACATTCAGAGTCGCAGAGCTTTTCAGGAAAATAAATAAAACTCATCATGGTCACAGTTAAACATGGACGACATTTAAGAAACAGAATCCAAAGAAACTCGTTTAACCATCTGGATTATAAAAAATAAAGACCACAGCTCAGAGAAAAACGAGTTTTAACCCATTGTACGTGTACGTTTTTTACAAGTCAATATTTTAATCATTTTAAAGACAAGAATGTAAAAAATCTGTAGAACTTGTTTGATTTTGGTTAATTATAAACAAGGACAAAATTATTCAGGATTTATTAAAGAAGTGTTGTTATACTCTTAAATCTGACTTTGAATGGAGCTCCTTTTTAGTTCAATAATTAATAATTCTTAATAATTATTATTATAATAATTCCTCAGCACAAGAACCAAAAGAAAATAAATGAATAGAAAGTTTGGCGTCTTCGTGGACGCGTTCGTCAGAGTTGTTCAATAAAGAGACAGAATTGATCTTTAAAATAATTTATAGTAACGCCGATATAGACGGATTTAACTGATAATTAATTATCTTAATTTTGGTTCAAGTCAAATAAATTGAGAAACTATATTTGATCCCCCACCTGAAAAAAGAATCAACCACAAATTAGAAAATAAGTTAAAAATCTTTCACCCAGAAAATCTTTTCTTTTAGTCTTTTAGGATTCTGGAAAGATCTTCAGAAAACAGGGAGCTGATTAAATGACTTCTTTTGTCTTTTCGGGGGAAACGAATGTTGAGCTTTGAGACTTGAATGTGATGATGATCGAAGAGAAAACTGGAGCTGGACTGTGTCCTGGTGCTCACAAACACCAGTTACACGCCAAATATTATTTAAAGGAAATGTTTTAGACATTTTGGGAAATTCACTTTCTTGCCGAGAGTCTGCTGAGAAGAAACGTCGTCATTTTTATTTTAGTTTTTGAACAGATGAAACAAATGAGATTTAACCTGTTAATTAGTGAGTTTGAGGAGCTGGAAGGTGGATTGTTGCCTTCAGATTTCTTCTTCTCCTTCAGCTAAATAAACTGTTTAAACTCTCCTCAAATCAGCTGGAAAATCAAAGCTGAAAACAGGCTGTACTTTTATTTTTCATACACGAAGTAAAGGTTGTTGAACATAGTTTTATTTAAATTTTTACTTGTAGTGGAGTATTTTCAGTAGTACTTTTACTGAAGTAAAATACTTCTTAAATTTAACTTTCATATTTAGACACCAGAAGAGGCATTGATCCTCTGATTCAGCTCTCAGCAAGAAAGCAAATAAAACCCCCAAAATGTCGAACTCTTCCTTCAAATGTTGACTCTGATGAAAGCCGAACTTTTAAATCCTAAAAACGTTTGTGTTCCTTCTGTCCCGACAGTCGCCATGTACCTGGGGATCAAAAAGGGGAAAATAAAGACAGTAAACCCCGCTCCCTCAGATTCACTTGGAGTATGAGGACCACCAGCTCCATGGAGCCTTGTGATATCATGCGGGAGATTCGCAAGGTGCTCGATGCCAACAACTGCGACTACGAACAGCAAGAGAGTTTCCTGCTTCTTTGCGTCCACGGGGACGGGCGAGCCGAGAACCTGGTCCAGTGGGAGATGGAGGTTTGCAAGCTGCCCCGTCTCTCCCTCAACGGCGTCAGGTTCAAACGGATATCCGGATCATCCATCGCTTTCAAAAACATTGCTTCCAAAGTTGCCAACGAGTTAAAGCTATGAACACAAGGATTTAAAAGTATACATATATATATCTAGAAGTATTTAAGCTGTACAATCATCCAAGTAGCAGTTTCCAAATGTCTCCTTTTTTTAAACAAAATACAGAGTATGTATTGAATATTATAATGTATAGATTAAGGCTTTGGCAATAATCACTGAATTACCTACTAATATCTCAGTCTATTCTGGCCACACGGGGTCGACATTAACGAGTTGAATATGATTTGTCATGCTGTGAATGTGGACAAAAAAAAAAAACATTTCTAGTCTTATTTATTTCTTTATTTTTCTCCTGGAAAAAAGATAAAAATTACGTAGCGTTTTGTTTTCAGTGTAAATAATGTATCTTTACTTTCAAGACAGCTTCACTGCAATACTCATTTTTTGTTTTATTTTTCTTTTTTGTATTTCGTTAAAAAGTAGAGATGATGGGGGGGGGGGTCTGTGTAAATGCCCACATGGATTAAAGGTCACTCATGTCTTGATTAAAGTGTCTGTCAACTTGAACGTCTCGTGCTGATCATTTGTATCCGATGTGAAAATATAAAAATGTTTGCTGCCATTTTGTGCTGCTTCTGTGTGGCGCTTTTTTATGGCATTTTTAATGTTTTGGTGTTTGAAAGAAAAGGGAAGCTTTATTTTGGAAAAGGAGATGAAACATAACATTTTATTCATTTTAAGTAATTGGACATGTCCTAATGTTTTAGTAAATGTTTGGAAAACTGAGACCTTGTTTTGTTCAGTATAACAGATTTTGAGATACTAAAATGAGACAAATGAAGGATATGTAGTGTTTTGTTTTGTAAAAGTACAAGTATTTGATGCCAAAGAGTCTGAGAAAGCATTTGAAAGAAAAGATGTGAAGTTAAGTAGAAAAATAGAGTTTAGACATGTTGACACCCAAGAGAAAATACAAATGTTTACAGACCCTAAATGAATTCATCCTTTAGAGTGTTAAGTTTCACAGTCTGGTCATTTTTGGTTCTCATTTCTAGATTTATATTTTATAAATCAGGTCACCATGTGTCTGATTTAGTCAGCAGCTCCAGTATTTTGTCTCATTTCTTCAGTAACAGCTCAGTGTAAAGATCCTTTTGGCTTGATGCTGCAGAATTAATCACAACAGCACTTTGAGATAAATGTAGAACATCTCTATGGGTCAAAGATCCCAGAGCCTACATTTCCCATAATGCATCTTCACCTGAACACACTGACATGAATTTCAAACATTTATACTGATCTTAAATGTGAAGTGACTTCGTGCTGCATTCAGGGACCATTCGTGTCTGTTCCAGCTGTGCATGCTGACACTCAGCTCTGTCTTCCTCAGTGAAGGAAGAAACTGAGCAGGTGTATCTCTGTCATGTGATGATGTCATTAAACACGTCTATGACCCGTCTCCAGACCAAACATCAGAAACGGGCTCTACAGAGAGTTTAACCAGAACAGTTTTTATTTCCATCCTCACAGGATGAGTTTCAGCTTAAATACATGAACAAATCCAAACTGTGGTACAGAGTGCAGCCAGGACAGAGTCAAACATCCATTCAGACGGGAGGGGGGGGTGGAGGGGGTAATTGGGGGGAAGGGGAGGGGAGGAGATGGGAGGGTACTGGAAGGGGGGGTCAGGATGTTTTCACTTCTGGGCGGGCATGAGGTCGTCGATGGACTGGCCCTTCTCCAGCCTCTTCTCCATCTCCACCAGCAGCTTGATGCCGTCCACCACCATCTGAACCAGCTCCACCTCAGAGAAGCCCAGCCGGTCTGCGTTGGAGATGTCAAAGACTCCGCCCACGGCGGCCGTGTCCACACCACCTGATGGAGACAAGAAACTTAATGAGTCTGCTGTCGTGGTCCAGGTGATCAGTTTAGATTCATTTATTGATCTTCAAGTTCAGAAAGGCCACGGTGACAAGTTAAATAAAGTTTGTACAAACCAGTTCCACGTTTCTGGAGGCGCAGCTTCTTCAGGACTTCCTCAAACTTGGCGTTCTTGCTCATGTTTGGCAGCTTGACGTGCACACCTGCACGCAGGCCGGTGCCCAGGTTAGAGGGGCAGGTGAGGACGTAGCCCAGGTGCTCGTTCCACATGAAGGCGTGACCTCGCTCCTTGAACAGGGTCTCGATCTGAACCACGAAGAACCAGGATCATTAAAAGGCCCTTAAACTCACTGCATCAAACCTCAGAACTTCTCGTTTCCTACCAACCTTGGTGAGTCCGGTGCAGAAGCGGTGGAAGACTTCCCTCATGTTTCCGCCTTTCTGCATTGAGATCACACGCAGGTGGTCCTCCTCGTTCACCCACACCAGGAATGTCTTGTTGTCGTTGTGCCTTTGGACAGAAGACGTTTGGTTAAGTAAAACTCAGTTTCCTTCAGAGGTTTTGGTGAGAAAGGCGGTGGAGCCTCACCAGATGCCCCTGGCGTCAGGCCAGTCGCGAGCCATCCCTGAGGCCAGCAGCAGAGGAGACACCGGCTTGTCAAACAGGAAGTGGTCGTCGATGAGCTGCTGCTGCTCGGCGTCTGTCATGTTCTTCAGGGCGTAATATTTCCCCTTCAGGTCTCCAGTCAGGGAGGCCAGAGCTGCAGAAAGGAGACACCAGGTTAACATACAGCTGAAATTAAAAGGTCTAAACAGAAGCAGGCGGCCATGTTGGATCATCCTGTGAAGAACCTTCAGAGTTCTTCAGATTATAATCTGCTGTTCTTGTTTGTACCACCAGAGGGTGCAGCGCTGCAGGAATGAGACGGCATCACTGACAGCAGCTCAGAGCCTCTTTACTCTGTTTACATTGTTTACTCTGTTTACATTGTTTACCTTCAATGGAGAGCTTCTCCACAGCACGCCTCTCTCCTCTGCTGCAGTGGGGGGGCAGGCAGAAGCCGCGGACGCTGCGGCCTGTTCGGACTCTGGAGCTCAGGACGTAGTTGGGGTCGAGGTCGTCGCCGCCCTGAAGAAGAAGAGGACAGAGATGAAGAGTGGACATGGAGGTGTTAGAGTCAGTCTGCTCTGTCAGTCGGCCCTGACGGGCTGTGGTACCTTCAGGTTGTCCGGGTTCAGGTCGGTCTTGTGCTTGTCTGTAGGTTTGTATCCTCCGTGTCGGTCCTCGATCACGGGGTCCAGCAGCTCTTTGAAGACCTCGTACGTCTCCTCGTCTCCGGCCACGCAGCCCACCGTCATGATGAAGGGGTGTCCTGCAGACAGACAGCCCGTCAGAGGAGGACAGACAGACAGCCTCCTCCTGATCCGCACTGTGTGAATGTGCTGTGTCCTGGGGGCTCTGACTGTACCCGGGTTATCTACCCCTGTCTGAATGACCCCATCTATGGTGAAGCCGTTGGGGGTGGCCCTCTCCCTCAGCCTGCGGTACATGTCGGGGGTCAGCACCTTGGCCATGTGGTTGTTGTGCTGACTGAGGTCGGGCAGCTCGTCGTCAGCTGATCGCCTCTTCAGGGTGAGCTTGGCCACACTCTCAGAGCTGAACACAAACAGGGTGAGACCTGACACACTGCCCTGCCCCCCCCCTCTGATAGTCTACACTACACACGGCGGATTATCAGCCGGCCTGCTCATTATGTAACTGCGCTGATCTTAACATTTGCTGTGATAATGGAGCTGATCCTCCTCAAGGTCACAGTGCAAAGCGCTGCCGTGTTTCCTGACAGATGGCCGAAAGCCGCTTGTGTTTTTACCTGGGTTATCCACCCCGGTCTGAATGACATCATCCAGAGTAAAGCCACTGGGGGTCTGTTTGCTCCGCAGCCGCTCGTACATGGCCGGACTCAGCACCTTGGCCATGTGGTTGTTGTGTTTGCTGAGGTCCGGGTACTCCTGCTCCGAGGAGAACTTCATCTTCAGCTGGTTGTGCGTGTTACCGAAAGGCATGTTGGGTCCCTGCGCGGAGGATGGAGGGACACGGTGAGAGGCAGCGAGACAAAGAGGCGGCTCACCGAGATTATGATGAGGTCTGATTTAACGAGAGAGGCGCTCAAACATCCCAAACGTCCTGAAAGCATCCCAGTTTGATTTTATTAAAGCAGAGCAAACACGGCGCCTTTGTGACGAGCAGCGGACACGTTAATAATACAGATAATCAGATCATTCATCATTAAAAACACAGCTTCTCTC
>JAKKUS010000111.1:0-20884 GCA_023238725.1 Scortum barcoo
CACTTACTTTTTCTCACTCTCTGCTTCAACAGTCCGCTTCACCTTCATCTTCCTGCTGCTGCTGTTCTTCCACAAACCTGTTGAAGGTAAGCTCATACATTTACTCATTAGTCTACTGATTTTCTGATTGAACTGTAACCTGAGCGACACACAGATGTAACTGTGTTTACCTGCCCCGTCATGGAAACCAATTCATGTTTTATTTATTCAGTTATAAACGCAAAGAAATAAGTGTCACTAATAGTTGTTTTATGTTCCTATTTGGCTTCAGGTTGAATAGGACACTATTGTAGATTTTGCCGTCCTTGTTGTTCTCTGGTCTGTTTATTTCTTTAGACATTTGGTAACAGCACTAGGTGAAATGATCGTCTCATGCTGAATCATCCACATGCTTTTCCAGTACATATATATCATTTCAATGAACTTTATAGCCGAAATAAGGGCTCAGTGTTTTTATAAAGTGCTTTTAAATGTTGCGCTCCATCAAGTCCACTTTTATTTTTCATCACTGTCACACGTCAAATTCACACGCTCTCTTTACTTAAGTTATTAAAGGCTGTGGTTAAACTGCAACTTTGGTCAGTCGGGTTAGTCTAAATTGGGTTACTGTGTTCTGTTACTACCTTTTTAGATCATTTTGTCAGAATACACATCACAACACAACATCAGAAGTTCAAATCACAGCAGTCAAATGTATTTTTCACATGTGATCATATGAAGAACAATGGCAGTGAAAGGTAATCCCACCAGCTCCATGTCAGCATCAGGGAGGGACAGGAGAGGAAGGAGGGCAAGTTTTATTTCATTCTGTGTCTTTGCTTTGCATTTCTTCCTACTGTTATTTCCACTGTGTGTCTTGCTGCTGTTACAATGTGAATTTCTCCCACTGTGGGACTAATGAAGGCTGTCTTGAATGTTGAATCTTTAATCTCGAAACAGAGTTTAAATAGAATATGTATTGTGATAAATATATGTGTATGGTTACCTTGTGGCTTGAGAGTTTCCGTTCTGGTATTGGGCATGCAGATGAACGATATGCAAAAAACCCCACAAACAAATCTATTTTGGTTTTGATGTGAGTCACAGAAGTGAATGTAAAAATAATGATTACATGGTTTTTGCTGGGGTCTGTGCCAAACAAGTATGTTTCCTCACAGCTGGAGGATATGATCTGAAGGCCGACCCATCTTTGTAACACCACGTTTAATTTATGATGGGATTCAACAAAAACCTGGATTAAAGCTGAGGCAATTTAATTTTCTAGTGATCGTGAGTTTCTCCAGTGTCTCAGATTTTTTCAGTTTTATTTCATAGTAAACTGAATATCTTTAGGTTTTTGACTGTTATTCAGACAAAACAAGACTTCTGAAGACTTCACCTTAGACTAGACTTGGAAACTGTGATTGTGACAGCTTGAAGACCAAACTATTAACTGGTGAATCGTGAAAATGAGCAGTAATGACAATAATAAAGCGGATTCCAGAACTTCATTTGTTTTTACATTTCTCAGGTCAGTTTCAGTTGATTGGGTCTCCTCAGCCAATCGTGGCTGCTCCGGGGGATGATGTTGTCCTGCCGTGTCACGTGGAGCCCGCCATCGACGTGGCAAGACTGACGATAGAGTGGTCCAATCCTGACCTTCAGCCTGACCCCAATGACCGACTCAGTCGTGTTGATTATGTGCATCTCTACCGTGACAGCCGCGAGGACACAGCCATGAAGCTCTCGTCATATGTCGGGAGGACGGCGCTGTTCACAGATGGTCTTCGTCGAGGCAACATATCGCTCAAGATCACTAATGTGACCTTTGAAGACGAAGGGAGATACAGATGTTTCCTCCCGAAGTTAAAGAGCCAACAAAAGTTTTCAATTGTTAGTCTTAAAATTGGTGAGTTAATCTATTAAAGTTTTGTTTATGGTCCAGATTAAAGTTGCAATAAAAGATTACTTCAGTTTTTTAACAGAAAATCGATTTATTGGATCAAAATTTAAAATCTTTGAGTGTAATTTTAGCAACAATCTATGTTCCTGTTGCTACAAAAGAGACTACAATGGCCTAAACTAAATCTTATTTTTTCCAGAGCCAAACTCTGCTGAAACCTTGATAACAGAGGCACCACTGCCAACCACAGTCAACCAAACTCTCCAAATTCCTGAGTCGGAGGAAGACGATGATGAGAAAAGGTAATAACAAGTCCTAAAATGCTAACTCTTAAACGTTGTCATTAGAAATGTTTTTAAGTTTCTCTATCCCTGTTTGACCATGATTAAAATCAGGGTAAGCTGTAAGATTTACATGACATCCAACCTAATTTAAACCTCATGGTGGCCAAAGCCAATCAATGCAATTATATTGTAGTTTTTATAAAATCTGACACTGATGTGGTGTATAATCGGTGCATTTCACCTCTTTATTGTTCCCATTAGGTGGTTTGTCCAATCGGAGTAGGCTTGTTCCAGTTTTTTGCATCTTGCCGATCATAATTGTTGGAGTCATCGTAACTTTGACATTGCGAAAGGTGTGTCCGAAACAAGAGGTATGTCAGAAGTTTTAATGATCTGACTTTATGTATTTTCTTAATGTGAAATAAATAAGGGTATCTAATAATCTCTCATGTTCCTTAATTGTCTCTTAATTGTCCTTACAGCCGGGAGAGACAACAATATAGGAGGCTTGCTGGCAGAAGTTGTCGACAGAGATGAGAGCACCATCTGACCCCGCCTGGATCTTTGTCATTAGTTTGAGGGTTCAAACCAGGAAACCCTCTAGCCACAGGTAAAGACTCTGAATCTGCAGAAATGAGGACTGTATGTGTGGAGAGAAGCGCTGAAGCCCTTTATTCATGTCAGCCTTTTCCACACAGACACTGGCTTGCTGTCTCCAGATTACTTTCCATGGGACGTAGACACTAAGAAGCCTTTTGTGCGTATTCACATTCATTTCCATGAGGTGAAGTCATTTGAATCATATCAACATATCTTTTCCTGTGGATGTTTGGACATTTGCATCCTACAGGCAGATCTTTTTTTTTTTTTATGTCATATATTATTTAGAATATAAGATTCAGAATATATAAAATATAAGACACATCACAGTATTCTTAAAATTGATATCATATTTTTAAAAAGGACAGTATCTTGGTGAATAAAAATTTTTGAAAAATTAAATGATCTCACTGGTGACTGAACTGCTAACCTGAAAGGAGCAGCTGTGCAAAACCAATTGTGGTCTTATTATAGTTTTTCAGTTTTGGAGACACATCTCTATGTGCACCTGCAGTTTTATAGGACATTTTAGTGAGAGACTTTTTAAGTGTCACACAGAAAAAGTGAAGTTACATGTTCTCCACATCTGTGGAAAATCTGAGCAAGCACTTATCTATTACCAACAATGTGCCTAATAGGTTTTATTGCTCTGTGTTTCTTTGTATTGTCATATTGTCACAGGCGTTTATGGAATTTAAAATTATTCCAGTCAAAGCTGGTCTTTTCTTTGATTACCAAAAGCTGTTGGTGTGATCTTAATAATCAAACTACCTCTCATTACTTTGCACAATATTTTGTAATGTTTTTTCTGAAGTCAGTGTTGTGTTGTCTTGTGACCTGTGTGCATGAATCGGCACAATTTCAGTTTCATGTGTTTGCAAATGTTAAAAGCTTCCTGTTATACTGGCCATTCAAGCACTGTTTCTTTTTCTGTTGTATACGTTGTTGTTGAATTTATATTTCCATCTCTGTGTGTACAAACAAGTTTTTTTTATTAAAACATTTCTGAAATGTAATTTGACATTTGTTTGAGTCTAAATCAGAAATCAATTTGTTGAGTTGAAGTGAAGTAGTCATATAATTTTATAGGGTGAATAGTTGAAAAAAGAAGCACATTTGCAAATACTTATCACAAAGTTTTTACCACATGTGTGCCCATAACCGGAGTATCTGGTTTTAAGTTGTGTGTGTTTACTCCTACAGCTGTCAGCCATGTGAAACGAAGTCACACATCATCAGCTGCTTATCGCTCAGCTGACTTCAGCTGACAATATTTTGCAATGTTTAGCTGACGTGTCAATATCTTCCCACCAAAGCATTCTAAATTTGTTTATATACCATCTCATATTCTTACATGGTTTGATATAAAATAAGTCATCTTTGAGCTTCTTACCTCCTCTGGATGAAGATAAAGGACCCCAGGGTAAAAAGCAATATGTTTACACTCTCCTTTGCTCCAAATTCAATAAATGCACTTAATCACCAATAACCGTTGACTTAGCAGCACTTTTATCATGGCTACCAGTCCAAAACAAACAGATACAGTTTAATTTGCTTTAACTGCTGTGCTGAATTCCCCATGTCCTCTTGTATGTTGTGTTTCTGTTTTTGTGCCCTCTTGTGCAAATCAGATTACCTCCCGAGGGACTATAAAGAATCAGAACTGAACTTTGTTGGTGTTTGGTTGGACAACATTGCAGCCCAACAGTGAAGTTAAGGCCCCGTTTAAGAGCTCATATTTGTAATTCAGATTAAAATATCTATCAGCAGCAGCAAATCCCACAAAGGAGAGCCTTTGTTTATTGAACATATAAACTTTGGGAGTTTTTGGTAAGTTACCAAGAAAACCACCTAAAATTTTTAAACCACCATGAGTGTTATTTTTCTAACTTGTAGGTGGATGTCCATATATTTCTGTAAAGAAAATAAGTTTCCAAGTGAAATATTTTGGTATATTTGCACCTTCAAACACATCGGGAACACCCTACACCCTACACGGAACACCCTACTTAACCCTGATGGCATGCTCAGGTCATAAAAAGCCAGACTGTGGTGGTAAACTTTGTCATGTGGTGTGAGCAAAACCATTTCCAGCAGAGCTCATTGTGGATCTGAGGAGGACAAAGGCATCGATGATTCCACCCAGGGGGTCAGTGTGGATATTGTGGAGGACTGTAAGTACTTGGGTGTGTACTTAGATAATAAACTAAGCTGGGTCAAGAACACCAAAGCCGTCTACAGGAAGGCCCTGAGCTGCTTCCGCTTCCTGAGGAGGCTGAGGTCCTTTAACATCTGTAGGACGATGCTGAGGATGTTTATGAGTCTGCGGTGGCTCATCCTGGGGCAGGCCGAGGGCAGCTGAAGCCAAGAGACTGAACAAACTGATCCACAGGGCCAGCGACATTGTGGGGGTGGAGCTGGACTCTGACGGTGGTGTCAGAGAGGAGCACACCGTCCAAGCTATGTGTCATTTTGGACAATGTCTCCCACCCACTCCATGCTGTGCTTGTGAGGAGCAGGAGCTCATTCAGTAGCAGACTCATTCACCCAAGATGCACCACAGAATGACACAGAAGTCACTCCTGCCTGTGGCCATCACACTTTACAACTCCCCCTAGTGACACACTGCTCTTATTAACTGCACCAAATATTGTAAGATAAGATAAGATAAGATCTTTTATTGATCCCACGGTGGGGAAATTCCACTGTTACAGCAAGCTCAAAACAAGTAAAAGAGACATTAAATAATAGACAACAAAACACACAAAGACACACAAAAAACAGTATGTACAATAAATAGTAAATAATAATAATAACAGAAAAAGAAAGAAACAGTATTTATATACACAGCCTCACCCAGTTAGATGTGCAGTGGTGAGGTGTTATTGCACAGGTGAATATGGATATGTAGCAGATATGAATTAACAGTATAGTAAATGAGTGGAATGAAAAAGACCATAAAGTGCATGGCTAGGACATCAGTAAACATCAGTAAACATCAGTGCAATGATGAAACATCAGTAAACATCAGTCCTACTGTGGTATGGAAGTGTTTGTTGTAATGACAAAGATTCATAGAGCAGCATTGAACAGTCTGACAGTGTTTGGGATGAAGGACCTGTGGAAGCTCCTTCCTACACCTTGGATGTCTGAGTCTGTTACTGAAGGAGCTGCTTAAGGCCCACACAGTCTGATGCAGAGGGTGGGAGGTGTTGTCCATGATGGTGGACAGTTTGGCCAGAGCCCTCCTCTCCCCCATCACCTCGATGGAGTCCAGGGGGCAGCCACAGACTGAGCTGGCTCTTTTAATCAGTCTGTTGAGCCTCTTCTTGTCCCGCTCAGAACACCCCCTCCCCAGCAGACCACTGCATAGGAGACCACAGACGCCACCACAGTCTCATAAAAAGTCCTCAGCAGTGGCCTGCACACACCAAAGATCCCAGCCTCCTCAGCATGTACAGACGACTCTGACCCTCTTGTAGAGCGAGTCAGTGTTGTCAGTCCAGTCCAGTTTGTTATTTAAGTGAACACCCAGGTACTTGTACGTCCTCACTCTCTCGATGTCAAGTCCCTGGATGTTCACTGGTGCAATCTCGGATGAGGGTTTCCTGCTGAAGTCGATCACCATCTCCTTTGTCTTGCTGGCATTGACTTGAAGGTGACTTCAGCTCACACCAGTCGACAAAGTCCATCGATGACCTTCCTGTACTCACAGTCGTTCCCCTCTGACACACATCCCACAATGGCAGTGTCATCGGATAACTTCTGGAGGTAGGCAACTGTCCGTGGAGTATGTGAAGTACGATGGTACAGGGTGAAGAGGAAAGGTGAGAGGACTGTTCCCTGGGGGGCACCTGTGCTGCAGACCACCACATCGGACACACAGTCCTGCAGCCTCACAAACTGGGGTCTGTCAGTGAGGTAGTTGGTGACCCATGCAGCCAGCTGGTCACTGGCCCCCGCTCTCTCCAGCTTCACCCTGAAGCAGTGAGGGGTGGATCGTGTTGAAAGCACTGGAGAAATCAAAAAAAGGTAATCCTCATAGTGTTTCCAGCGTCCTCCAGGTCCAGACAGGGATCTCTGCAGCAGGTAGATGATGGCATCATCCACCCCAATGCCGGGTTGGTATGCAAACTGCAGGGGATCCATGTTTGGGCTCACCAGGGGGCGGAGGTGCCTGAGGACGATCCTCTCCAGTGCCTCCATCAGGTGTGACCACGGGTCTGAAGTGGATTACATTAACATAACTGAAGTTGTACATTAACCTGATGATTTATGCAGTAATGTGGTTGTGCAATATCTTCATTCTACACTCATCTGTGCAATAAGTAGCATTTAAATTTATATTTATATTTACCCCATTCATTGTATATATTCTGTACAGTACATATTCTGTTAATTGTATTTTTATTTCTACTGTGTTTTCTGTGTCAGAGCAACTGGACCACCAAATTTCCATTGCCAAATTTACATTTATGTATGAACAATTTGGCCAATATCACTATCAAGTTTACTATAAAAAAATTATAATTATTATAATAAAAAAAAGTTTAATAGCTAAAATTAAATGAAGAATAAATAAAATCTTTTTCCATTGAGTGTTCAGCGTTTGGGTGACGTCATGGCAGCTATCAAGTCTCGGTCACGTGACTTCCGAAGTAGAGAGAGGAAAAAAAAAATCAAAACACACGGGAGTAAGCTAGCAGAGCTATAATGAACCTATAAAAAGAACAAACTAGCATCCAAATGACACCCAGATTAGACGGCGAAACAGCAGAGGACACGACACACTGATGTTTTTCCACCCAGACTTTTTTACACCATGAATTTAAGAGGACTTTTTCAGGATTTCAACCCGAGGTAATGCTACCAACTAGCACCTGTGCTAACTGTGCGGCTCAGCTAATATCGCTTAGCTGGGCGGTAAAAATGGAGAAAGTGTGTGTTTTTAAGTGTGGATTTTGAGTGAGTCTGATTCTGATAGCTTTTTAGATGTAAAAAAGGTGACTGCAAGGCCCAGTAGCTGAAGTGAGAAGAAGGTGTCAGGCTGGACGAGGCCTAGCTAGCAGGCTAGCTGAGGTAACACTGGTGGGGATTTGCTAGTTCAGTCAATCTGTGCTGAGTTTGCTGCACATATTTGGTCAGTTTTCCACGCGTGTTTTCAACAGTCACATCAATAGTTATGTGTATTTTCAGGATTTTAGTTGAAGTTGATGGTACCAGCTTTAAGGTATCAAAAAGTCAGGAAAATATTGACTAAAACTTAAGTAAAGTAAGATAAAAGACATAGTAAAGTCCATGTAATGACACTAAGTATAACTATAACATACAGCAAGTATGCTAATAGTACTGACTGAAACAGACATAAAATAAGAAGAAAACAGGCATTTTATGGTTTATTTAATGGGAGTAACAATGTAAATATTACTGCTATGAAATAATATCATACATCAAGTATACACACAAATAAAGTAAGAAAAATAGACATTTTTAAGGTTTCTATTGTATTAGACATTACAGTTTGGATGTAATACCCATTAGGGTTCCAATAATACTAACTTAAACACACACAAAGTATCAAAGTAAGAAAAGAAATAAACATTTTGTCTTAATTTAATGGGAGTAACAATGGAATTAAAACATTTATCAAGAATACCAATAGTACTGAGTGAAATATAAATAAATTGATAAATAAAACATGTCATGGTCCTATTGTAATGGGAGTAATATAATATATATAAAGTATACTAATACTATTAACTAAAAAGTACAGTAAGAGAAAAAAACATTTTATTGTCCTAATTTAATGAGAGTAACTATAAATATTTAACATAAATATCTTAACAAGTATTATTATTGGAGTAAGTCCTGTCCTGATGTGGATTTTAGTGTTTTATTTTATATACTATATTTCTATATGTTAAACTTTTAGTCATTTTTACTTTTTCCCTGTCATTACATATTTTTGAGGATTGTTAGAGGGAACCTGTGATTTAAAAATTTGATTGCCAGCGACTGCTCAAAGTAACTGGTGTACATGATCACAATCTTGAATCTTAAAGGCAGGTAAAGGGGTGTATAACAGAGGCCCCTGTAAATTCAGTTAATTATTGTTTTGACTCAGGTAATTGCATTGAGTACTTGATTGAGTATTTTTTCCTACTTTTCTTACAATTGGGAAACTGATTACATCAGTGTGTTCCTCTCATGTAATCAACACTTCTCCACACGCCTTTTTTTAACCTCCACTGCCTGCACAAACATTATGTGTCCTTTATGTTGATGTCAGCTGTCTCTTTCTGTCCCCTTATTGCAGTAAGTTCCTGATCTACTCCTGTCTGCTGCTGTTCTCCGTGTTGCTGTCCCTGAGGCTGGATGGAGTCATCCAGTGGAGCTACTGGGCGGTCTTCACGCCAATATGGCTGTGGAAGCTGCTGGTCATCATTGGGGCCTCCGTGGGCACTGGAGTCTGGGCGCACAACCCTCAGTACAGGTAGACGTTTGTACATTAGTGGTTAGCAGTCAGGTCAGCAACTGGGGCTCTCTACATTAAGACAGATAGATAAGAAGGTAGGCAGGTAGGTGACTTTATTGATCTTTATTGAGGGAAAATTAAGTTGCCATAGTAATACAATGACACAGCCAAATATTAATGTATTGTGCTGTTATATATAATATGTATATATAATATATGCTTTACTATTGCTAGATATACATACATACCCATACATATGATATACTAATATAAGTTAAGGCTATCCATGCTGCAAAAAACAAACAAAGCAACCAATCAAATAGAAAACAACAAAAGATAAGTAAACAGAGGAGGAGCAGTGAGGAAAAGTCAGTTGAAGTCGCATATCAATATATTAATTACATGTTTATAATATCTCCCTGCTTTTTGTCTTTCTTGTGTTAGTCACTGTCACTGTGGAGGAACTTTCTGATGTTTTTTTTATTCTTGTGTATCTGTTAGAGCTGAAGGGGAGACATGTGTGGAGTTCAAAGCCATGCTGATCGCGGTGGGGCTCCACGTCCTGTTGCTGATGTTCGAGGTGTTGGTGTGCGACCGCGTGGCCAGAGGGAGCTACTTCTGGCTCCTCGTCTTCATGCCTCTCTTCTTTGTGTCCCCCGTCTCTGTAGCAGCCTGTGTCTGGGGGTTTCGGCACGACCGCTCCCTCGAGGTAAGGAGTCTGATGTGTGTGAGCAAAATCAATACAAACCAGCATATTTCACTTGGCAGTGTAACTGTGGCTAGATAGTTTCAGTTAGTCTATGACAGGAGAGGTTCAGAAAATAACACCGCTTGTATAACACTAGAATTGGGGATGAATATGTTTGAGTATGACGGTTTTGTTTGTTTTTGTGTTCTTGTCCATATGCAGATCATTTCAGAAGACTTAAATGATGCTTACTCATCCAAAGTTTGACATATTTGTGATTTTGTTTAATGTAAAATTGACCATTCAGATTAATTAACTGCTTTTCTTCTGTCTTCCTTCTTCCTCTCCTCAGCTGGAGGTGTTGTGTTCAGTTAACATCCTTCAGTTCATCTTCATCGCTCTGAGGCTGGACAGGATCATCAACTGGCCTTGGCTGGTGAGACACACAAACACAAAATCCATCAGAAATGTTTTTTCACACATTTTAATTTTTACATCTAGTCGGTTCATTATGGTTTCACGGTCTGGAATGGTTTGTGTAGTATAATAGTCCTCAACCATGTGTTCAAATTTAAGGCCACTTGTCCTTCATCTCCTTTAATGTGTGTGTGTGTGTGTGTGTGCAGGTGGTGTGTGTCCCACTGTGGATCTTGATGTCCTTCCTGTGCCTTGTTGTCCTCTACTACATCATCTGGTCCGTGCTCTTCCTCCGCTCCATTGACATCATCGCCGAACAACGGCGAACTCACATCACCATGGCAATCAGCTGGATGACCATCGTCGTGCCCCTTCTCACCTTTGAGGTGAGTTTCAACTGCTCAGATTGAGTTTTTTCTTCAGTGTTACAAGAGGTGTTATCAAAGCTGTGACATCAAAACACTCATTGTTATAGAAAAATCTCTCTTAAAGTTTGACTTACCTGCTAACCAACTATGTATTTTAATGTGTTTGATATGATTAAACTGGTGCAGAACAGTTTATTATAGCAGGAAATAGGCCAGTTAATGTATTATAACTTCATTTTACACACATTTTCTGGAACCTAAATTACACCTTTTAAATTTCTTTCTTTAATATAACTGAAGTCCACACATACCAATGAAATACTCTCCCTATTTAGTGCCACTTTTGCCAAATTAACATTGGAAAGCTGGATTTAAGGCAGATTACTGTAATAAAACAATTAGCCTGTCCTGCCCTCTACTGGTCTAAAATGTGTACAGCACTTTTAAAAATCAGACTAACTAATAATAGATTGGATCAAACTTTGAAACGGGGTTGTTCAAAAGAAAAAAAGGATTCTGAAATCAGATCATCTAATTCAGTCTTTGTTTTGATCTGGATCACACATTCAGAAAACTTTTAAGAAGGTACCAGCAAAAGGATAGTATGAGGTGGATTTCAGTAATAAAATGTATAAAACTATTGAATTATTCAAATATTACAACATTCATATCATGCAGTATATATTTATTTATATTTTGGACTTGGATTTGTTTAAAGCCCGTGTGTGGCGTTTATTTTAGAGGCACTTTCAGCGTGTTTGTTGAAATTCTCTTTACATCTCGACAC
Source organism: Scortum barcoo (assembly GCA_023238725.1). Lineage (NCBI taxonomy): Eukaryota > Metazoa > Chordata > Actinopteri > Centrarchiformes > Terapontidae > Scortum > Scortum barcoo. The sequence continues at coordinate 11,502 of JAKKUS010000111.1, forward strand.
AATGCAGTCAATTTATTGATTGCTGAGATGTGGTCACATTAGAGAAGTGGTAACCTGGACTTTGAAACCAAATCTCTTGATGTTTATTTTGTGACAAAGTGAAAATAAACCAAGCAGCAAAAAGACTGTACAAGATGTTAAATTCGTAAATCATTCAATAGTCACCCTACTACAGTACTTTTTTTTACTTTTATATTGAAAGTCAGAATCAGAAAATACTTCTGAACTATTTGTGTTCATTTTTTTATTTTAAACCTTCATGTTTGCAGCTGTAAAGATCCACTTTCATCTTTGATTATCTTGAATTAAAGATCTGATCTGTAAAATTCACGTGTCCCTTCAGATCCTCCTGGTGCACAAGCTGGACGGCCACAACAGTCTGAGCTACGTGTGTGTGTTCGTCCCTCTTTGGCTCTCACTGCTCACGCTCATGGCCACCACGTTTGGTCAGAAGGGCGGGAACCACTGTGAGTATTTAAAGCCTGTAATGTGCTGTGGGCTGCTGAATGTTTCCACTGTGGGTTTGCTTCTCTGTTAAACACTACGGCACCTCTGCTTATCGTAGTGCTAATATATATTTTTTATGCCAAATCCACCATATTGGTCAACTCATTGCATTTTTTTGCATCAGCTCTTTGTCAACAGAGAAATATCTGCTGATATTGAACAACTCCTCAGCTCAGAATCTCAGCACAGAATATATACACGTCGTCATTTATTCTTCTATCATGCAGAAAGTTGAGTCAATTCAAGGGCAGCAACTAATGATTATTTTCATTGTAGATTAATCTTTAATGATTAATTTCTCTATGAAATACTGAAAATGCCTATTACAGTTTGCCTTAATGCAAACTTAATTCTTTTAATTACTTGTTTTGGACAACCAACAGTCAAATAAATTACTTAATATGATTTTTATCACTGAAAAGAAATAAAAGCAGCAAATCTTCACTTTGAGAGGCTTGAGTTATTGCATTTTGCTGTAAAACTGACTAAAGTGGTTCTCCAAATAGTTCAGGTTTCTCTCAAATTGATTAATGGACTAATCGTTTCAGGTGATGTCTTCAAATTATTGTGTTTATTGTCCGACCAACAGTGTAAAACTCAAAAATATTCAGTTTATTTTAATGTATGACAAAGAAGAGCATGCTGTTATTTCTGCTGAAGAACTACAATTATTCAATTATCGAAACAGTTGCCTTTTAATTTTTTGTCAGTTGACTAATTGACTAATAAATGCAGCCCTTGTTGTGTTATGGTAACCAATTAATGTTTTTTTTTTTTTTTGTGCATGTATGACAATTTAAGTAAAAGTGATTGTTATTTTTATTGTTGCTGTGCTGTTAAGTTCCACTCTGTCCTCTTCCTGTAGGGTGGTTCGGCATCCGTAAGGACTTCTGCCACTTCCTGCTGGAGCTCCTCCCCTTCTTGCGAGAGTACGGCAACGTGTCCTACGACCTCCAACGCAGTGAGGACCCTGAGGCGGCCGAGGACCTGCCCGTCCCCGAGCCGCCGCCAAAGATCGCCCCCATGTTCCACAAGAAGACTGGCGTGGTGATCACACAGAGCCCCGGGAAGTACTTCGTCCCGCCGCCTAAACTCTGCATCGACATGCCTGACTAACTGCGTGCAGGAGCCGATGCGGCAGGGACTGACTGTACTGATGTGGTCACCAAGCCAAAACAGCAGAGGACACGGAGTTTGGTTTTTATCTGCTGTTCTGAAGGATTTGATCCCCTCACCTAAACTCTGCATCAGCATGGCTGGCTAGGGTGACACATTCGCTCCAATACGGTCATGGATAATTAATGGATCCAGAGTCCTCAACGGCTGTTTTAAAGTAAAGATCCCTCTGCCTAACTCTGTCGAGGATTGAACTGTGGAACCAAAAGAAAGGACCGCTTTATTTTTCACCTGCAGGTGATGTTTCACTGTGCTTACGCCCAGTTTTATCCACTCTGAAGATGAACGTATTTTGGGGGCTGAACCGACCACAGAAGTGTCTCAGGCTGACCTGGATCCAGAACATTTGGATTGGGTCGACCTATGAGACAAAACACGAGAGCTGGATCTGCGTGGACTTGAAAACGTTTGACTCTGTAACAGCAGTAGATCTTTGCTTTAGGTTTTCGAAGCGTGTCTGAATCAAATACGTTTGCCTTGCTTTGTGATGGGGACCAGGGGAGAGATTCTCGAGTGTGAAGCTGGGATCAGTGTACCCTCGTTGCTCCTGTTCTCACGTTTGACCATGCAGGTGAAGAAAACAAAACAGGGGTGGGCTTGAGGGAAAGGTTCAGATTTTCTCATGTCTGTGTTGGTGCACTTCTCACACATCCATTTGGACACTGAATGAATTACTGGTAGCTCTTATTATTCCTTTATGTCCATACTGGCTTCGAATTAAGGGGATGAGAGGTGAAACAGAAGGTCTCAGCAGTGGACATCTTTCAAAGTTAGTCATTTAATTGTAGCATTTAGCCAGGAAGCAGCCTCTTTAAAGCCAGAATGGACAGGAGGAATATTTACAGGGACTATTTCAATTCAGTGTACATATGCCATGTAAGTATTGTTTAAAGACAGACGTAAAAAAATGTTCGACCTTTCCCTTAAAAAAAAAAAGACAATAGAAATGGCACTTTGTTAATCTGTTCTGAGATGAGTCCTGTCTGACCTGTCAGTTTTTTGTATTCCTTTTTTTGTTTTTTTTTTTTTTTTTTTGTAAATAACAGAAGTTAGGGACCAGAGATTTGCAAACAATCCTCCACTTCTATTGTAATTTAACCCGGAGTATCAACAGTGCAAATGAAAAAGTGACACCATATTAAATCAAGACAGCATCAAACAAGTCTATAACCACTGATTTCACTGATTTTTAATTGACTTTTTGGTTTGTTCAAAACTTTCTATCATTCATAATTCCTGTGTGGCAAATACTGTATTTCCCATGTGGGATTAAAGGCACCTAATAAATACATTTTGGGCTCATCCCAGATAGTCCCAGTGAAAAAAAAAAAAAAGTGTATTGGTGGCCGTTCTTCACCATCAGCTTTCATGTGCGTTGAAAAAAAACAAGACCTTTTCACCCACGTCAGATTGAGTAGAGAGTATAACTCCTGAGCTTCCCTGTTCGTGTGCACATGCCAGATTCCCTCAATTTATCAAATTACTCGGACATGCAACAATGATCCCACCTTTTCTATTTTTTGTTGGATAACCTGATTGCTGGAGTGTCCAGCATGCTGTGTATACATTTTTTTTTTTCTACATGCTGTCTTTTTTTTTCCATTAAATTGGTCTGATTTACTCATTACTCTCCCTTCATGCTGCACATAGAGCGACCTGAGTTTCTTCCGGTGACGGCTGGTGGATTCCCAGAAATGACCGGACATTGTCAGTATATTTATTTTAGAATTAAACTAAGAAGAAAATCCACCCTTAAACTGCATGATGTTGTTATGTTACATCAGGTATCATCATTATTCTGCTACGTTTTTGGCATAATTCACATTTTTCAGCTTAGAAACTCTATTCAAACATCAAAATATTGAGCTAAGTTAGAATATGGTTGCTATTATTCAACTTTTTCATAACTTTCACTCTCAGTACATACCACAGGAAATGTTTCTTGTTCAAAATGTCCACATGTTCAGACTTTTACATGCATTTTCAACTCGTCTACTCATTTACGCTCTATTCAAGATTGAAAATGTTCCAAAACTTTCAGGCATTCTGGGCATTACTGAACTTCAACTTTTCCGATCTCATTAAAGATATTAAATATATTTAAAAAATACTGAATATCAAAAATATTCAAGTTTGTAAAGTATAGTTGTGGTGAAGAATGGAAAAGTTTTAAAAGCTTGTGAAAATTCTCTCATATCTGCTGTTTTTACTCCTTACACATAATTTATATATCACAGCAGGAAAATATGTTCCTGTCACAGACATTTAACTATTTAAACTAAGCAAACAGACCTCAGGTTAACCTCCAAGCATCAGGAGCGTCAATATGGGAGTTGATACTGCCACATTAATTTTCAGGTTAACTAAGAGCACACATTTTAAGACTTTTCTAACTTGAATCTGTTTTAAGATTTATAACACATTTCACAGTGTGCTCATGAGGGGATCTTTTCTGGTAAGATCATTTCATCAGTGGGAGTTAAAATCTTTGTGGTAGAAACAGAGGCCTAATTAATAAAAAGGACTTAAGCAGAAAAAAACACATAAGTAGTTATTTAAAAAAAAAAAAACTTGGTCGTGGAAAGGTTCTTATCTCTAATCAAACTCTAGATTTAACTTAGGTGATTTTTCCAGATAGTTATGTTGGGGTATTACAGTTTGGGATGCATGTGTTGCATGAAAAGTCATGTCAAAATAAATCTGTAACTTTGACCGTCACTCCAGGTTGGCTGGTACTCGCCGGTTCTCGGTACCAGCACATCTAAAATTTACTCTTTGCTGTATCGTGACTTTTCCTTGTGGACGAGCAGTTCTCACAAGCTGCCAGTACTCCTCTCTGCTCTCTCCGCATCAGGTTCTCTGGGAGATTTATAACGGCCCTAAATAAATTGCATACTGGTTCAACTTTTACAAAAATAGATGCAGATCTAACGACTCAAATAAGTTTCAGTAATCAAGCCAATATAATTTTAAGTGCTACAGAAACTAATGTGCATTTCTAAAAAAAATTGTAAACTTTAAGCTATTATCATAGAGAGCTTATATGCATATTAGCTGTATAATTGTATTAATTAACTGTAATAAGTAGAAAAAGCTTTGACTTGACATCATTTATTTTTTTGCTGCAACAGGAACTTACTCATGTTTCATTAGTTCACTGAAATATTCATGTCCAACTTAAATTACCATAAGCACTTCCTGAGATATGTGTTATAATGCATAAAAAGAGAAGTGTGCATGTTTACTGTCTTCTCAGAAAGGAAGTTGATTTATAAAAGGTGCTCTCAGTAAAAATATGGCTCTTTAGGAACATCTAGTGGCAGCTGTAGGAAATGCAACAACATTTGCATCTAACTTTTTGTCACTACTGCTGACTTATTTTCTTAATTCATCAGTTTGTCCATAAAAAGTTCCCAGTCAAATATAATTAAAAATACTCATAGCTCTCAGAGAAGACTGGAGGCTGCAAATAGATCATTGAAGGACAGACAGACAGAGACTCCTTACATTTATAGTTGGATAAAGATGTGAAGCTTCAGAGACACCACAGTGACCTTTCGTGGTTTGCATAAGTTATAGCAGCTCTTCATGTCTGGGTCAATTTTACATATATCATGAATATCCATCCATCCATCTTCTGTACCGCTTATCCTGTCTCACAGGGTCGTGGGGTACTGGAGCTTATCCCAGCCGCCCGAAAGGCGGGGCACACCCCTGGACTGGTCGCCAGTCGGTTGCAGGGAGAAGGGATGAGGGGATGATATGCAGCAAAGTGCCCTGGGTTGGATATCAAGCCCGCTGCATTGGGGTTCGTCTCTACATCCATAGGTGTGCGCTCATCTAGTTGAGCTATCCGGCCGCCCATCGTGAATATCAACATTTCTCAAATAGTGGTCTCTTATCTTACACCACCAGTTCTACAGTACGAACTACATCATTATCAGCTGCAAAAAAAGTAACGAAGCACTAGTTGAAACAGAAGTTTCAGACATCATTAATCACCCGGTTGTCATTTGGATAAAGCTGTGACACAATGTATAATATTAAACTGCAAATTAAACTGTAAAGGAATGAGACAGTGATGAGATGAGACTGTTCAACAATACTATATTGTACATTTGCAAGCAGAGGTCAGATTTTAAATGTTTAAATTAAATGATGAAAGTCAGTTTCTTCCTGTACACACAAACATACACATGCATATACGTGATATTAATACCCCGAGGCAGTTTCCTGGGGCATTAGTTGGTAGTTTGAGTTGCAGGTTCTCTCTCAAAGCCTGAATCGTTGCGGTTAGAGCCTTGTTGCTTTTTCTTGTCATTGTAGTACTGTAGTATGGAGTTCACATCACAAAAGAAAGTATTCAGATTTTGCTGCTATCTGTTTTTGTCCTGCACAGAAAGCTTAGCTCTCTGATCCCAGGTGCATTAACGAGGGCACGATAATCAACCCCTACCATCATCACCTGTGTGTCTTCTGAAGGCTCCTTAGCCCCAACACCAACTTTGCTGGGATCGAGGAGTGGATCATTATGAATGATGGCTGACACCTGGGTTAATGTGACTGCTCAACTATATATAGGTTCCTGAGCAGCCAGTCACTCTCTCTTCAATTAACTCTGAGTATGTTCACACTGAGTGGAGTGTGTGCACGACGACTGTAAAAAGACACCATCAATGGAGCTCAAATACTATGATTCATAATGGCAACTGGCAAGAAAAAAAAGGATACACTTACGATGCATCCATGAATCCTTCAGAGTCATGTGTGGTCTCTACACACAGTCCCTGACTAAAAACTGAAAGTCTTTAGTAAATCTTAGGAGTTTTACTGGAGTCACAGCGCGCTCCCGTCATCTCGATCGTTAAGTTTAAGGTGGTAGTCTGCGCTGTTCATATCAGTCTTTTCCTAGTCTTGGAAAATCGCAGTGACATAACACAATCAACAACCAATAGATGAGCTCTGACAAAAGCGGAAAACAGGAAACCTGACAGACAGAGCAAGAACAACAAAAAACAAACAAAGAAAAACCACTGCACACACTAGAGCAGCTGTAACCAAAAGCTGCTTCTCCTCCATTTTGTAAGTTTCTACTAAGAGAATGATGTGAAAAAATTGCATGGTGGGGAAAAAAATGCTAAAAGAATCTAGTTTTAGTCTTATAAATAGTGACCCTGCAAGATTCAGTTTTTGTAAAATCTCAGTCTGAGACTAGGCTGTGACTTAAAAACTCTAAACACTTGTCTTTACTTGTCTGATGTGAGCAGGTGTGAGCTGATAGTTTTCCAAATCTTTTCAAAGTCTTCTGATGTATGGGTAGCATAAGGAGCCTGGTTGGGACAAAATTGGGGTTCATCCCGTAAGATTTCCATAGTATTCATTTTTCCTGTCACACATAAAATAAACTAAATTAATACTGAAACAGAACTTGACAATGACACATGACAGTGAGGTGTACATTCTGATCAGGGAAGAAGGGATTTTCTTTGTTAAGTAACACCCTTTTATAGTCAACTGTTTGCTAGACACCTGTTTAATGAATAATTAGGCTCACCTGTGGTTGAATTCTTGTTAATTAGAATTTTGTAGTCTAACTTTTAGCTTTGCCCCTAAGACTTGCATTGGGGTGCAGTCATTTTTGCAACATGGTCTTTAATTAATTTGTTAGGAAAATTACTTTTTACAAGGACAAGTAAGCCTGCGTTTTGGGAGCGCAGCACTCTAGTCGGATGATAAGGAGTTATCAATTCATTAAGATATGATCGGTGCCAGACCATGTAGAGCCTTATATGTGAGGAGTAGGATTTTAAAATCCACTCTAAATTTTACAGGGAGCCAATGCAGAGAAGCCAGTACTGGAGTAATATGGTCTCTTTTCCTGGTTCTAGTCAGCACCCGAGCAGCAGGCATTCTGGACCAGCTGTAGAGTCTTTAACGACTTGTTCAGGCAGCCTGATAAAAGTGAATTACAATAATCCAGCCTGGAAGAGACAAATGCATGGACTAATTTTTCAGCATCGCTTTGGGACAAAAAGTGCCGAATTTTTGCGATGTTGCGCAGGTGGTAAAAGGCAGACCTTGAAATATGCTTAATATGGGTGTCGAAGGACATATCCTGATCAAATAAAACACCGAGGTTCCTTACAGTGGTGCTGGAGGCCCAGTTAATGCCATCCAGCAAGGCTATCTTAGGAGAAAACGTGTTCCTCAGGTGTTTCGGACCTAATAGGATCACTTCAGTTTTATCTGACAGCAGGCCTGGAGTTTCAGGAGCTGATCAGTTTTGTGTGGCTCCACTGATAAATATAATTGGGTGTCATCAGCATAACAATGGAAATCTATGGAGTGCCTCCTGATGATATTGCCAAGGGGCAGCATATACAAAATAAACAGAATTGGACCAAGCACTGAACCTTGTGGAACTCCATGACAGACTTTAGTATGCACAGAGGATTCATTATTAATATGGAGAAAATGAGATAAGTATGATCTGAACCAGTTTAATGCAGACCCTTTAATACCAAGCAGTTTTTCCATTCTCAGCAACAGAATGTGATGGTCAACTGTATCAAAGGCAGCACTGAGGTCTAACAGGACAAGTACAGACAGAAGCCCTCTATCTGATGCTGTCAACAGGTCATTGGTGACTGACTGAAGGGTTCTGACTCTCTGACATCACCTAGGTTCCTGAGATTCCTCTTTGTGACTTTCAGCAGAATCTGCTTCTCCATCTTCAGGTTGGTCTTGGCAATGTTCACTGTCAGCAGTAAAAAACTCTGTGATAAGTATTTGCAAATGTGCTTCTTTTTTCAACTATTCACCCTATAAAATTATATGACTACTTCACTTCAACTCAACAAATTGATTTCTGATTTAGACTCAAACAAATGTCAAATTACATTTCAGAAATGTTTTAATAAAAAAAACTTGTTTGTACACACAGAGATGGAAAAATAAATTCAACAATGTATACAACAAAAAAGAAACAGTGCTTGAATGACCAGTATAACAGGAAGCTTTTAACATTTGCATAATCAAACACATGAAATTGTGCTGATTCCTGCACACAGGTCACAAGACAACACAACACTGACTTCAGAAAAAACATTACAAAATATTTTAAAGTGCAAAGTAACGAGAGGCAGTTTGATTATTAAGATCACACCAACAGCTTTTGGTAATCAAAGAAAAGGACAGCTTTGACTGGAATAATTTTAAATTCCAAAAACGCCTGTGACAATATGACAATACAAAGAAACACAGAGCAATAAAACCTATTAGGCACATTGTTGGTAATAGATAAGTGCTCAGATTTTTCACAGATGTGGAGAACATGTAACTTCACTTGGTAACCCTAACCCTACTCTAATGAGACCACAATTGGTTTTGGACATGAATAAAGGGCTTCAGTGCAACAGGGTTTTGTTCAAATGACATAAAAAAAAAAAAAGCAGATCTCTCCAAATGTAACACTGTTAGATCATTAAAGACAAGTGTCAATGTGTGTCAGTGTCTCCACACATACAGTCCTTAATTTCTGCAGATCCAGAGTCTCTACCTGTGGCTCGGAGGGTTTGCTGGTTTGAACCCTCAAACTAATGACAAAGATCCAGGCGGGGTCGGATGGTGCTCTCATCTCTGTCAACAACTTATGCCAGTGAGCCTCCCGGCTGTAGGGACGATTAAAAGAAAATGAGAGA
>JAKKUS010000113.1:0-49414 GCA_023238725.1 Scortum barcoo
TTGCATTATAGGAAATGAAGGATCCAGGGTTTTTGGAGCTTGACCCAGAAGTGACTAAAAGTCTTCTCCTTCCATTTTGTATGTTCTTCTTGTAAGAAATTTCATGGAAATTCAGACTGCTCCTTTAAATTTTTGAAGGAAAATACAGTAATCTCATGTTCAAGTTCATTTGTTAAGGCGTTCACTTTCCTCATTCACTCACAGGCCCCCGGCTCACTTTGCAAGAGAACATTTAGTCTAAAACAAACTTTCGCCACTGACACAACAAGTTCCATGGGTCAGGCTCTAGTGAGAGAGGTGAACTCATACAACACTTAACATTTCATTAGCTGTTTCCCCCCACACCCCACAAGCAGCTGAGACATTCCATAAACACTTGGCCTGCCAGCCAGCAGCACAGAGGGCCCTTTGAGTGGGACCAGGGAGGGGAGCTGAGACTGCAGGACCACAGGGCTGAGGCCGAGCACGAGGGAGGATCACTGAGCCGGGGGAGGCCTGCAGGTTCATAAACGTGCCAAAGATTTTTTTCCTATTGAGGTTTATCAGTGGAAATGTGTATATTAGTATACAAACAGAGGAGTGAATGGGATCATCTAGTGTGGACAGTCTACCATGGTTTCTAAACAAGTGTTTTTGTTCTGTTTTCTGATGGGGAGGAACAAAAAGACTATTCATGGATTTTACTGCATGAGCAGCTGGCGATGCCTAGCCTGGTGTACTGATGGCCTGCCAGCTTTTGACCACTTTACCCAGTACACTGCACAGAGGAACAGGTGTCTTACTCGTACACACATATATATACACACACATAGGGGCAAACTTGGCTGCCCTCGAGAGCTGCCACCACTTCCTCTTATAGGCCTACATTTACTCTAGGAAAGGGAGAGGCTAAATTCTTTAGTTTTCTTGACCACTAAACCTCAGATGTTGATATCCAGGTACAATGATAGGCCTGTCTGGGCTTCCTAGAGGGACCTCAAATATTCATGAGTCTGCAATTAACCGGGAATGTGGACGAGCACCGCTGCGACTCCCGCTGAGGCAGCAAGAAGTGCCAGCCTCCTGGACTGAGGCCAAGACATTCAGGCAGACTTCATCACCTTTCAGATGGACACTTTCTATTAATGTCACAGCCGCCCCAGACAGACCTGTCTACCTACAGGAACTGTGCCATATCCTGACCGAGGCAGGCTCAGCTACATGCACCTTAAAAACAATCTCCTGATTTTGGCAGAGGGATTATGATTAAACTAATAGCAAGATTTATTATTTCCCCTTTGGCTGACCTCTTCCTCTCTGCCCTCTCGCTGTGATACACTAACCATTAAACAGTGTACACACTACAAGCTGAAAGATGTGGCCACAGGCATGTCACTGTCATGATGATAATTAATTATGGCAAAATAGACCCATCAGAGAGTTGGCCTCCTTAAAGGTCCACAGCTAATCAGTAGCTCTATTCACAGCTAGGCTTGACAAATGGCCTAGATAAGCAGAAACCAGGAGACAACACTTATTCTTCTATTCATAGGAAAATAGTCCCCTGAGACGTGTCATTTTTGGATGGCCATTACACAAAGATTTCACACAACAATGCAGCTCAGTAGCAGCAGGACAGGAAGAGATTTGTTTGTGTGTTTTTGGATGTTTCTAATGTTAAGTCAGTCATGTTTCCTAGTAAGAGACAGACTGCCACCATGCCAGACACTGAAACACTCACACAACAGCAGTGGGGACCACGTCACTGCTCCGTTGGCTGCAGCGTTCACATATTCCAAGGGAGCAGAACATAAACATACACACTAAATCTAAAAGTCCAGAGAGCCTAATTTAGGTATAACCACTGACATATGTCTTGTACTGTACAGTTTATGAAGCTTTGTCTTATGGCTACACAATGTTCAGCTAAATGGAGCACAAAGCTTCTTTACAACTCTGAGATTAAATTAGCTTTACTAGGCTGATTTAATAGATTTTAGTGAATGTCGCAGTGCTTTATGATAAATACAACAAAAAAAACTTTCCAACTGCTCCCTTAAAGTCACTAACCACAACAAAGAGCGGTTTATTGCAAAAACTTGCCTCAAACCAGCTCCCTGCCTGAGGCCTAATCCAGCAACGTGCACAGTAATGTTATTACAACATCAGAAAATAAATCCAGACTTCTGGTAATCCACAAAGCAAAGGTCCACATGAGGCAGCTGCGCCATTATGTCAGCAACAAGTCTCCTCTGGAGACAAACGTGAAACAGAAGGTGTCAGACAGGACAGGGCACATTGAGAGGGAAACTCCACAGATTTTACACTTAAAAGTCAGTTTGCTGGTCACGGGATGTTCTGTCAGCCTGTGAAAAATGCTATATAATGAGCGCCAAAGTTCATTCTTAACCACAGACATAGTAGTTTGACAAAAGCACACATTCATGACTCTTCCTTAGGGGTTTCCAACCACATCATACACTCTTCATCTCCATGACAACTAAAACTGTCTGTCCATATGCTCAGCTATTTTTCTGCCGGATAAAAAAAAAAACCCTTACCAAAACAAATCCTGACAGTATGTTAGCAGTGCTGTGTGACAAATGGCACAGTGGAATGAGCAGGTCGAATGGATTTGGACGTTTCAGTCATCAGAGCATCGTGCTAGCTTTCGCTTCATGCTGATTATATCACAGACTATCTGCTTGTTCATCACATGTTTTGTTTCAAAGAGCTTTGGACTGGATCACCTTATATAACAACACACTATTCTGCTTAATCTGACACACAGCGGATAACACTTCTTTTTTTTGGGGTGGGCAGAAGCGGACAATTCTCCAGATCCAATCCTAATACACGCTCAGCATCCTAATCCCTCTTTGGCCTCGACCGGCAACAATGTGCGTCCTCGTGTGTCAGTCACTTTGACAAACGTTCTTGCAGAGGAACACTCGCTCCCGCCTCTCCTCCTCTCCTCCTGTCCTTGGCATTACCAAGTTGCCCAGACCACTCTCCTTATCCCACTTAACATTGTTATATTGTTAACATGTCAATACTCGTGCTCAGTGAGTGATTCCCCTATTGTGTTCACGCATAACAACAGGAAACACTGATGACAAGCGTTTTGATTGGAAGCCGCGTGACACACTTTAAACCCCTCGATCCTCTTTTTTTGAGCGAGTTGTCAGGGCTTTTTCCTACCCGCCTCCCGTAACAAAGAGCCTCCCTAAATTTATCACGCTAGACAAACCCCTTTAAGTTAATTACTCTGCACCAAGGACAACAACACTGATGTGTGCTGACACGAAAACACTCAGGGTGGACAGGGCCGAGCGACTGGGAAGCCCTGGGGCAGCCACTGTCTCAGTCAGAGCATCTCTGTGAGAGCAGCACTCAGTGGGCAAAGACCAGAAGGAGGCGAAAAAGAGAGGGCTTACAAAGGGTAAAGAAAACCCCCGTGAAAGAACTGCTACAATACTGGGTTACCATGAAGAATCAGTGTGTGTTAAGTCTGTCATGTCAATCGAATCCCCTTCATGTTAGATTGACTTTTAACAGGCTGGTGAAAGTGAAATGGGTTAACTTTCCTGATGCGTTCAATATGGGTAAAGGCTGTGAGGCGACAAAATAAAATTCTCATTAACAGGACGAGAAGACGTTCCATCAAACCTGGCCTCTTTTTCCTTTTGTAGGCCACTTCAATCATAACAGCTCAGGCCCCCCTTCAAGAAAAGCAGCTGGAACCCAAGAAAAGGACAAAAGCGCGGCAAGAAATGCGTTTAAAATGATAAAGTGCATGATAATCCTGCCTCCAGAAAACATTTTAAAATGGGTTTAGCATACGAGGTCAAAATATTAGGACTTCATTAAAAAGGATTCCAGGTGCCTTTTACTCATCAGTGACTTATTCTGAATTGAGGCCAGTCAGGGCAAGCACAAACATCTTTCAGACAGTGATTAGAGGGGGCCTTTAATGTGCTTTTTATCATCTCTACCCATTAGAATACTTTTCTGGTTTTAATCTCGAAAATGAAACGCTTGGTGGACATCTGTGTTGCGCAGCATGCCTTGTAGACCTACCCAGATCTCCTTGGACACTGTTGTCATGAGAGGTCCTGCTGGACGTGGTGGAATCTCCATCACCGGGCCACATCTGGCCCATTTTACGGACCCCGATGACGGATGCCTCAGGCACCATCACGTGCTGCTTCAGACGTTTCAGTGAGAGGGGTGTAGGAGGGCTGCTGCTGTCAAAGGACTGCTGGGAGGGCGAGCGGCTCTTCTCCCTGTACATCTGATAGGTGGTTGGGCTGGGGGACACGTGGCTGGACTGGCCCGAGGAGAAGTCCTCCTCACTGGAGGTCAGGTTCTCATTGGAGCTGCAGTCTGGTGTGTAGCCTCCTCCCACATCCTCAAAGCTGCCGGGAGAGTAGGAGCGCCTGGGCCAGGTGAGGTGCGCCTCCTCCTCCATGCTGTGGTCCCTGATGTGGATGACCCGAGTGTCCCCGTCAGCCATCATCCCCCCAACATACACACTGGTGTAAGGCTGGCACTCAGACTTCCCCCCAGTGGAGCGGATCACGCTGTCTTTCAGGATGTGTGGGTTGACCTCGCAGGCATCATTTGACCCATTGTAGCCGCAGTTCCCCTCAGAGGACCTGCCCCTCTGAACAGCCCTGCTGATGTCCCCTGAAGCGGCTGACAAGTTCCCTGGTAGGGAGTGCAGGGACCTCTTGCGCTCCATCTGCATAGCCTGACAGCCCAGGGTGCTGATCTTGTCTGACACCTCCCTGTCGTTGACTTTGACCAGCCCTCGCTCGTGGTGGTACTCCATGTTCACATAGAAAGGCTTCTCTTGGCCCCCCACCACAGACAGCCCCCTGCTATCCCCAGCTGTGTGAGAGTTGGCCCTCCTGATACGCTCAAAGTTGGACCTCAGAGCTGCCACAGAGCCTGTGCCCAGTGGGAAATCAGGGATCTCCGACTCTTGGCGGACAGGAGACACCCCACCTTTCTGTTTGGCAGGAGATGCGCCATCCACCTCCAACTCTGGATGTGGTTTACACCTGATCGTCTTGCCAGGCCCTCTCTGCTGCTGCTCCTCCAGCGCTGCCTCATCCACGACTGACCTCTGGCCATCCAGGCCACCGTGCACCTCTCCGTCACTCACCTGGGGCGTCCTCCTAAACCCCCATCTCTGCCCGTCGTAAGACTTCTTCTCCTTCGCCAGCAGAGTCTGCAGGTAGATCATCCGAAAGCGCTCCTTGTTCACCTCCTTCTCCAGGAGCCTGATGGAGGTCTTACACTTGTCCAGCTCCTGCTCAATGTCCCCCAGCGAGTTCATGTCCATGCATGGGGGATCAGACTCAGGGAACTGGGCTCTCCATGCCTCCACAAACCCCACTGGTTCAACCATTGTTATTATTCTGAGAGAAACTACTCAGTCGACCAACACTGCAAACACACACATCCCTGAAGCATGACTTAGCTGTTTACAACTCAAAGCTGCCACAGTACAGGAAAAGGTGCTCTCCAGAGTAAGCGAGGAAGGATCCAGTTCACAGGGAAGGAAACCTGTTTTGTTTTCAGTGTTTACTCACAGACACTGGGATAAAATCCTACACACACAATACGATCACCGCTCCAGTCTCTTCGCTCTTCTTTATACACTCCAAGAAACGTGAGTTGATCCACATGCTCGCTCCTGATCTCCTCTGCAGCTCGTCTATTCTCTGGAGATCCTCCGCCCTCCTCCGTGCCTGCTGTCAGACTGACTCGCAGCTCTCTGCTGTTTTGGCTCTCCGTCAGAGAGGAGGGGCCACACAGACGTGTTTCAGGCTGGCACACTCAGTAGACAGAGAAATAAAACACAGAAAAAAAACAGATTATATGTTAGTATTTGTACTCGCAGACTGCTCCAACTCTCCGTTAATGCTGATAACGACGAGGGAAAAGAACGAGGTCCAGACTTTCAAAACAACTCTCCTCAGCTTTTGTTTTCACCCCCTTATGAGAGAGAGCAGCTGGCTTCGTGTGTCCAGCCTCTGCTCTCCCTCTCTCCCTCTCTTTCTTTCTCTGAGCACACTTGTCCTTTGAGTTATGTTCTAGTTAATCCATCCAAAGTTCACAGTGTTGCAGCATGCAGCCTTGTCCCGTGAACACACCGCCATCTGACGGTGCAAAAGTTAACGCCGACTGAGTGCTGCGTTCACGTCTCCAGCGGCTCTTACTGGTAACTTTAAACTGTGTGTGTGTGTGTGTGTTCAATTAAATGCAGCGTTTCGAGGTGAAGGTGCTCTCTAAACGTGTCATTCGTCCTGTTTTTTAAAATCTTATTTATAATATTAAGATCCATAAATGTCTTTGCAAATGCTACAGCCACATTTTTGGTGTTTGGCGTTTAGCTGTTTTTAACGAAGAAGAAAGTAATTTAATTTATTTTACCTGATAGGTAGTGTAGTCATTGTCACTCAGCATGCGAGGACTAATTGACTAATTAACTGTTAAATGCAGAAAATAATCATACAAGCTGTGTAAAAGCTATCTGGCTATTTAATAAATATTATATTAAGTCTAACTACATATGTCAGCCGGTTAAAGATGTTTATTTAAGTTAAGATATTTTTTATTATTTTATTTTTAGTCTGTTTTGACCTCGTCTGTCTAGTTTAGCACTTTGCGCACTTTGGGCGCAACGACAGCCTCTTGAACATCCCGCTGGTTGCTAACTTCCGGTGACGTCGCCCTGGTTTCCATGGAGCTGTTGACAACCGCTGCCTTCATGACCGTTAAGTTAGCATGTTGAGGGTTTAACAAAGACAACTAACATATCTAATATACGCATGTCCTTATCATTTAGAAATATTAGTTAGCAATATTAGTTAGCAATTATAACCAGAGAGTCGGGTGGGGTGATTTTAAAAGACTTCTTCTCTGCAGGTCTGATCGCTTGTTAGCCTACGTCAGGGGAGCTAGTTAGCTCAACGTTAGCTGGCTAAGAAGAGGAAGACTCCGTTTTTTAACGCCACAGCAAGCAAATTTCACACAGTCCAAGATGAGTGAGCAGCTGAAATTCATCGTCGAACAACTGAACAGGGAGCCGTTCAAGAAAAACTTTAACCTCATCACGTTTGACTCCCTGGAGCCGATGCAGCTGCTGCAGATTTTAAATGATGTCCTGGCTGAAATAGACCCAAAGGTGGGACACCAACCAGCTTCATATACTGGACAGGCTTCACTTAAAAGTGTTTTATAATCTCTCTCTCTGTCTCATGCTCTTGTCTTTAGCAAACTTTAGATATCCGTGAAGAAATGCCTGAACAGACCATAAAGAGGATGTGTGGTCTGCTGGGGATGCTGAAGTACAAACCTCCTGGAAACCCCTCCGATGTGTAAGTTATACATTTTAATACCCACACCTCATGTAGTGGTGGGCCTTTTTATATCTAGGGATCTGTCCATCAGTGCTGTCCTTATCTCATGCAGGAGCACCTTTAGGCAGGGTTTGGTGAGTGGCAGCAAGCCGGTGGTCCACCCGATCCTCCAGTGGCTGCTCCAGAGGGTCCCTGAGCTGAAGAAAAGGGCGTATTTGGCTCGCTTCCTCGTCAAACTGGAGGTGCCCGCAGAGTTTCTGCAGGATGACATTATCAATGACACCTATCACCAGGTCCTCAAGATATTATATCTTTTATTCCCTAGTTTTTCACGAATAACCCTAAGAGGCAAAAGAGGCATTAATGTTGTGTGTTCACAGTATGAAGAGCTGGTTGAAGGTTTTAAGAACTATCACAAGGAGTGTGAGCAGCTGAGGACTTCAGGCTTCTCCACAGCAGAAATCAGAAAGGTAAAAAAAAAAAAAAACACACTTAATGACTTTGCAGTTACTGTTTATTGTAACGTGTTTGTGCTAAGATTTACTCAGTATAAAACTGACACCTGTTACTTTAATTTTCTGTTTTAACTATATAAATAAATGATAATTCCTGTTCTTAAGTTTATCTGAAATAACTCAGTAAAGTCATCCATCTTGTCTTCAATAACAGGACATTGGTGCGATGGAGGATGAGAAAGACCAACTCATCAAACGTGTGGAGAGGCTTAAGAAGAGGGTGAGGCTGACTGGTCCAAGAGGCCCCCTTCGCTCTTGTAATGCTTGGAAGGCTTTAGGATGAAAACATGACCCCAGACATAAATTATCAGCTTCTCTAATAGATCTGACAGGCTGCAAGGCCATCTTAACAAGGCTAATGAGGTGTTGATTTAATGAGACTTGCTTGTAGGCCCTGCCAAAAGGTGAAACCTGACTCTGGTCGAGGTACTTAGTTATTTCTGCTGATCACGTGACCGCCTGCAATCTGACATTGTCATGTTAACTTGTGGGTCCACTAGGTGGAGTCAGTGTCCAACCATCAACGTATGCTGGAGCAGGCCAGACAGCTGCGAGTGGAGAAGGAGAGAGAGGAGGCACTGATTCACCAGAAGCAAGAACAGAGGAACCAAGTAAATGCTTTTGGCTAATCGTGGTTTATCACGATATTGTTTGCACCATGGTATAATTTACGATGACCTCATAGACCAGCCTGGAGGACTGAAAAGAAAAATTAACATTATTGTTGTAGCTTCCCATTATTCTGTAAGCCTTTTCACCACCTCACATTATAAGATCTGTCAGTCTTAATTTCTTGTTAGATCTGCTCAAGTGAAACTATTTTGATAGTTAGTTAGTCACAACAATGATCTTTCAAGCACAAATAGTGAAATATGTCAAACATTCTCTAATTTCAGCCGCTCAAATGAGAAGATTTGTTGCTTGTTTCTATTTTACATCATTGTAAACTACATATTCTTGGTTTGGGGACTGCTGGTCAGACAGAATCAGACATTTAGAGACATCACTGTGGACGTGAGAAGTTGTCTTTTTTTTTTCAACATCAGCAACTGAGAAGTTTCAGATAATTACATAATGAATTTGGGTCGCTGCAAATTTGCATTTTTATTGGATTAAATTTTTTCAGTAACAAATATATAAGAGTAATGAAATTGGTAAGAACCAGCTGTGTGAACAAACAGCTTGCAAAAACTTTTCTAAAGAATTTAGTCAGTTGTCAGAAAATTAATTGTGATAATCATTTAAGTAATTTTTCAAAGCAAAATGCCCAAAATTCATCACCTCCAGATTCTCAGATTTGCTGGTTTTCTTTGGTCTGCAGTAAAAGGGAATTCCTTTGGGACAAACCAAGAAATTTAAAGATGTAATCTTGAACTTCAGGAAAACGTGATGAGCATTGCTCACTATTTTCTGTCATTTTATAGACCAAACAGTTGTTTGTAATCAGGAGAATAATTACAAGATTAATCACAAACAGAAATACGCATTAGTTGTAACACTAATATTGAACAAACTAATGATCAGTGTGCACTGAATGTTAACACTCCCACAGTACCTGTATCAGTAATGATTTGTGTGTGTTCAGCTGTTCCAGGCCGAGCAGAGACTGCAGAGATTGCAGCAGCAGTTGAAGGATTTGCGACAGGCAGCAGCAGATGCCAATCCAGAGAGTGAGTACTCGTGTCCTGCTGCTGCCTCTGCAGGACACAGCTGGATGGGTAGTTCAAGGACACGGCAGAGCATTGGGGGTCTCTCATCTAATAGACTTTCATCTGTTGAGACCCTCTAGTTATACTGATCTTGTTGAAATTGTCTTCTTTTGTTCTCATTTGGTACTGGGCTCTTCAGCCGGAGAAGAGATTTACACATTTGCAGTTCCTAAAATGTTCTGTGCAATGCAGACCAGGGAGAGACTGCACAATTAAAGTCACTTATATCCATGTGCATGTTCAAAAAAGTGCTTTGAATACTAATCAGGGGGGCTGCTGTTCTATATGAGTAATTGTTTTTTAATAATTACATTTAAATTAAAGACAGTTTCGATATCTGTGCGTTTTACACAAGGTATTAGTCTTGTGTTATATGCTTTGTGGGTTTGTATGCACAAGAGGTATTCAGCTTTTCCCAAATAATTCAAACTTTGGAAAGCCTGATAGGGTTTCAAACACATTACTCTCAGAGTCCTTAATTAAAAGCTCTGTCTCTTTCAGGCTTAATGAAGAGGCTTGAAGAGGAGATCAAGATCAACTCCTACATGGTCTCTGAGAAACTCCCCAAAGAGCTGGAGAGTATGAGGCGCACGGTGCAGTACCTTCAGAAAACAGCATCAGAGCCAGCCATGGGCCAGGCCGATATCCAGGAGCTGGAGGACAAGGTCGGGACCAGGAAGTGCTATTAAGTCTGTATACCTCCTTATATGTCCATATTTTCTGACCTGTTGTGTAATTGTCCCTTTCACAGATTAAAGAAGTTGATTCTCAGATAAACCAGCTGATTGAGAAGCGGATGATGAGAAACGACCCGATGGATGACAAACTGACCCTTTACAGACAACAGGTGTTGACGTCATTGAATTTCTTTGATGTCTTTTATCTTTTTTGTCTATTTTGTCTTGAGTGAACTTGGCCTTGTGGGTGCTGACTGTGATGTTAAAGCGGCCCTGTGGAGTTTTCATGTCAACAAACAAAAGTTGTTTACATTCAGTGTTACTTATCAAAACACACTGTGTGTATCCTCGAGATCTAACAAATGTGTTGAATGCATTTCTTTCCTCATAAAACATTTGGAAACATGATTTAAGAAAAAAAAGCATTTTAAATTCTGCATTGTGTGGTTTATTCATCAGTGCATTGATGTATTGGATTGATTTACTTTTTTTATTTTATTTATGTGCTAACAAAGCAGGGATAGCACCACACACAGCATCTGTTAATGCCACCTTCTTATCAAGGAGTGGTGCTCACATGCTTTAAGTTATAATTTTTAGTCCCTCTACTGTAAATATAATGTGCATACCGTTGGTCCTGAGGAAGACCTTGTGGTTAAAACCAGTTGTCGGTTTTATTATAAATCCTCTTATATGCCACTTTAACAGGCTGTTTATGTACTGTATTTACTCTTTTTGTACAGTACCCTCAAGGTCGTCCTCTGGATCCACTATTTCTCCACTATTTCTCCATCTCTTTGCTAGACTGTAGATTTAAACATCACCTCTAGACATGTTTTAATGCACACAAAACATCTCTGCTTGGAATAATAATTAGTGTCCGATATGCTTTTTCCACAATTATATAAATCACATCTTTCAAGCAGTTTACCTGCTGGATGCGAGATGTTTCCTACTTCACTAAATCCGTTCTCAGTGTATGTGCAGTGGTATCTTCACGTCATACTTTAAGTTGCATACTGGACCGTGACTGGCTCTAAACTTGCTGTGATGTCACAAAAAGGTCTTGTGGTACGTGTTAAACTCAGATATAAGATGAGTACAGACAAACTTTCTTCAATGGCCCGTTAAGCTTTCAATCAAATGCAAAGCTTTTTTAGTAGCTGATGTTTCTTGCCCATCACCATTGCTCAGTTGCATTCACTCTCCCACATGTTAACAGCCACTCAGCAGAAACTCTTTTGTCATATTTGCATAACTAACGCAAGATGACTCTTGCAGGCCTCCATCATCATTCGAAGGAAGGAGTCGAAGGCAGAGGAGCTTCAGGAGGCGAGGGAGGAGCTGGCTGCAGCGGAGAGGGAGCTGAGGCAGAGGACCAACCGGGCACAAGCCTCGGGTGGGGAAGAGGTTGTCCGGGGTGATGAGGTACAGTGTTGGAAGAGTTTCTTACAGTCACAAAGTGATGCAGGCACTAAATATCAGCCATCTTGGAATATATTTGAGGCTCTGTTGCTCTGATTAGCTGAACATACATAAGTCTGTTTCAGTGGCAAAGAAATAAAACATTTTTCTGCATGATTCTCCTTTTCGAGATAACTGCTAACACCACCTACAGAAACTTTATCTAAGTGCACACTGGTAGATCTGCAAACTGCAAAAAAACAAGAGGTTATTTCTGTTCTTATCCAAACATAGACGGGCTCACTGTCTAATATTACTTATCCCTTTTCCTTACTCTCCCCCACATTCCCATGCTGAGCCATAAATAGAGCACAACAGAGAATATCCAGAACAAAGAACTGTGCGGGACAAACTGCTTGAAAGTTGGCCTTTCCCCTTTCCCCTCATCTTCAGTGTAATCAGTCCCCTAATTCAAGTCAGCTGGACACATTAAACAGACTTTGTGCATAAAACCTTTATTTATATCCCATAACCAGGAGGTACTCCCCCCGTCAGACTCATGGTATGGTCTACTGTCTACTCTGACCTGTCACTTTGATGAATCGAACTGTTGATGTAATTTTTTGCACTTAAGTTAGAAAGCTTTGAGCGATCCCTTCTTTTTTTGCCCGCATACATTAAGCTTACAGTAAAAGAGTCGACTATAAACACTTCTGTATTAGCAGAGGGGGCGCTGATGGATGGGGGTCGTGCTGTGACCGCATGCATTGTGTGGATGAGAATTTTTATAGCCTGGTGTTTGACGCACGTTGATGTCCATGAGGTGAGAGCCGGGCTCTCCGCTGAGGCGAAGGAGTCAGCATGTCTGAAATTGCAACAGCTCTCTCCTCCCTCTCCCCTTTGATCTGTGGTGCTGCTGTCAATCCCTGTGGATGATGCACGTGCGCTTTGTTCCAGGGGTGTTGTTCCCATGCTGACTGTGACCCCTGACCTGCCTGTGTGTGGTAAAAAGAAGAGTGTGATAGAGATTTCCCCTACTGAAGTGTACATTTACAGTGCTAAATGTAGTATTTTATCATCAATACATTATGCATTAATATAAAGACAGAGCTGATAGGATGATGACTGAAAACCAGAGAGCCCATTGCAGACAGAACATGGACGTGTTCTGGACTCTACTGTGCATTTTATGATTTCTACAAATTGGTGAGATTTTCTGAGAAATGTTCTGGGTTAGCACATAACACAAAACTGAAAGAGGGGGATGTTTTTGCTGCAGAAACAAAAGTATTGCTTCCGCTGGCTTTGGCAAATGATAGAGGAAGCAAAATTATAATGGAAAAACTACTTCAAATATGTTTATTCTTTTCAGGAAGGGAAAGGAAAACAATCATCTGAGCGGTGCAGTGGAGGAGAAAGAGATAAAAGAAGAAATGTTATGAGATGTGCTAATAATACTGTTGGTAACAGACAGAAGCTCACACGTAGCTCAACCATTGTTGATGTTGTACATTAATTATGCCAATGTGTTACAATTAATTAATCATAACCTTTAAATCTGACTGAAATGATGCAAGCGAGCTGTTTGTCAAGACAAAGAGGGCCCTTGAGACTACACATGAATGAAGTTAATGGAAAATGTTTTGTCAAACCAGCTTATCAGACTCCTCCGTAGTTTTGGGCAATCAGCCACGGTGGAGATGATCACTTTATCAGAGGTATTTTCCATTCCTGCTGGTTATGTGTCATCACATGCCACCCACCAACTGCAGGGTCTCTCTGAGAGGGATGACTACATCTGCTCGTCATTGGTTGGCCAGTAACATGAAACCTCTTCATCAACCAGCCTCATCACACTGGTTAAATTTAGTCTTACTGCAGTCAAGACAGCACTTATCTGAGTAACATGCTCACTTTTTGTGAAATGTTGTAGCTGAACAGTGTTTTAATGCATTATATGCAGTATAATATACTGACACACATATTGCTACTGTACAGTTTGTTCTACCCACTGTTATTTGGAGTATCTGTAGCATGTTCATCTTTGTCTTGACTTGTTTGTATGCAAGTGTGTGTTTGTGTGAGTGTACTGACAAGTGTTGTTATGAGCTGTCGGCCAGTTTAACAGCAGTTGTTTTGGGGACACTGTCGGGAACACTATGCAGTATTATTCTGCTGTGCTAATTCCTCTCTCAGCCATGTCTGCCCTTGATGTCCCAAAATACACAAAGAATAAATGTACACACACACTCACACACACACCAGACCCCCCCCTCTCCCATCCCACCCCCGCTACACTCAATCACACACACATCAAGTTTCCCGGATCCCCAAAGGACATGAAGCACATTCTGTGATTTCTGGGGCTGTTCTCCCGTGTCCACGTTCATTTATAGCTGCTCTTCATTGTGGAGGAGTTTCATTGTGTCCCGGCAGACAGCCGGGGTGGGGAGAGACTGAGCATCCACTAAAAGTAGTTATTCTGCCAGATGAAGCTGTTTGCTGTACATAGCTGGCTGTGAATCTGAAAAGATCGAGTGACCGTTTCAGATCATGGCGTGGCCCCCAGTCATTGCTATTCTCTAATCCCCTTCCCTCCCCTGGCTCAACCCATTGTCTTCTCCTGTGGCCTTTCAAAGCATCTCAGCTGTGCTGGACACCGTGTTGTTAAATATAACCTGTACTTCTCTCGCTTTCATTGCATTTTCTTGCTTGTAGCAGACAGAGAAAGTGGTCATTACGCACTGATGAACCTACAGGTAACCATCACCTGACTGCAGTTCCCCTCAACTCTACACAGTGGTTTAGCTTCTTCCATTTTCTGGTTTTGGTTTTACAGCCCACGATAATTTTGGTTCAGTGAAACAGTCGTTTCCGGATGCAGCAGACATTTGTTTTCACTATAAAAGCTATGAAATCACTGTGTTGTCCGGGACCAAATATCGGGCCAAACATAGTTAGTTTGTAGCTGGTGAACATAGTTTAACATTTATCAAGTAAACATATATTTCCCTCAGGAGTTGGCGGAGACCAAATAAGAACCAAAAGTGAGTGAGACAATATTGGACTGACTTATGTTCCAATGTTGCTCTTTAACTGCAAAATGTGACAATAAGCAACTGTTTGCTAGCCAGTTTGTCTTGTGAACTGAAGGTGACGTATGTCAGTGTTGTGTTTACAGCTTGTTTCTGTGCCTCCATCTGTTAATATGTGTCCTTTAAACAGTGTAGCAAAGAGAAATCACAGCATTTCACTAAGGTCACTGTTCAGTTTTCTCTTCTCTTAAAACTAATATCAAGTGTTCTTTGAATTTGATGGTAATGTTGAATTCTGTTTCTTTGTTCTTCAAAGCTGAAACGTTTGGTGGCGAAATTGCGAAGCAAGGGAACCGTATACAAGAAGAAACGTCAGGAAATGGCGGAGCTGAAGGCAGAATATGGAGTCCTGCAACGGACAGAAGAGATTCTCAAGGAGAGACATGACACAGTGCAACAGAAACTGGTAACTCTTACACGAACATATTTTTGTCTTTCATGTAAGACAAGCAGACTAAACTAATCAAAATATTTACAGCAAAAAAGGAGGAAATTATGGGAACTTTATATTCAGTTTTTTTTTTTTTTTCATCCTTACGGTGCTACAGTACAAGTCACGTACAAGTGGTTCATTTAATTTACACAAAAGTACAAGGCAAGTGCTCACTTATGTTCTCTTTGCATTTGTCTTTCTATTAAATCATTGGCAATTGACATTTAAATGCCATGTTTGTTATCGAATGCGCAGCCCCATTTTTAGCCAATTCAATAAGTTGCGCAAGAGCACTTTGGTAATACTTATTAAAGGACGCATGAGTAATCACTTGAAATGTAACATTTATTATGTGGGCCACAGAAATCCTCCTTAACAGCTCACGCTGCCCTCTCTGCCCCGTAACATTCATACCGTACTCCACCACCCCTCTCTCTGCGCTCCGGCTGCCAGTCCAAATGTACTGTTTTCACTTGATCTCCCCATTCACAGGTTGTGTTAACGGCGAAGTGATAGAGGCTTCCTGGAAATGGCTTCACACGTCTATGCGGTTCCAGCACCTGACTTGTTGATAGGCTGTCTGACGCAGGCTGCGCTGCTATTTCTGATGTCCGCATCTGCTGCTCCTCCTCTGTCTGCATCCCACACTGGGATTTGTTCAAGCAATCAAAGTTTTTCCTCTGATCACATGTCTGCTCCTGTCTTTAAGTGTGAGGCTGACTTTCAGCTGGATGGTTCTTCGCACGTTCTGGCGTTGTTGTATTGGACAAGTGGAGTTAAATGATGTGATGAGTGGGCAGATCTGTTACTGCAACTGAAATGTGCTGTCCTTGTGTTACCTGTGTTCATATCGTAGCTACATCAGCTAACCTTAGCTTCACATGGAACAAAGTTGTTTCTAAAATCACTGACAAATAAGAGTGCAGTCAAATGGTAAAGAGGCTGATAGCTCACTGGCCGATGTTTCATGTTCCTTTAGATGTCACTGATGTATTTTTTAAGCATATATGACAATGATTTAATTGCTGAACCTGTCCAATGCACTGCTGAGTTACCATTTGTCTCTGTTGTGTTTTTCAAGCAATCTGTGGAGGCTGAAAAAGGCATCTCTGGCTACAGTAACACTCAGGAGGAACTGGAGAGGGTGTCTGCCATCAAGAGTGAGCTGGATGAGAAGAAGGGCCGCACGCTGGATGATATGTCTGAAATGGTAACTGTACCAATGGGGCATCGGGTAAAAGCTACACTAAACTTAATTTCTTCATATCATTGGAGGTCAAACAAACAAATATGTTGGGATAAAAGTTTTTCTTAAACCTAAAGAGCGGAGTTGAATACATTTTTAGAGTGAGACTTATAAATGTGGATAAATTAGGTGTGTTAGGACAAGCAAAAAGGTCAATTAGCACATGGTGTTTTTTGACCTCATGTAATTCCCAACATAACTTCAACTTCAGTTTTAGCAGAAGAAAAGTGAAAATGCCTGTCAGGGTGTGCGGGGCATTTGATTAACCTTTCATATCTCCTCTGCCTGGTAACAGTGATCTCTGCTGTTATCAGTAAAAGGTAAGTACAAGGTGTATGCTCAACGTTATCCCAGCACAGCTCACAGCCACTACATTATTTATCAGCCCGTCATCCTTTTGTGTCAAGGCCCAGAGGGGAGCAGTTGCAGCTCATTAGACCATGCTCCAAGCTGTAGTGAGTGTGTTGATCAGTTTGGCAGCTTGTACATTTGGCAAACTGCAGACCACTCCTAATGATGGAGTCAGACATCCCTGGCTCCGACCAGAACGTAGATCTCTACACTGACACTTGGTAATGCCCTGCATAGCCATAAAGCTGAAATATGTAATGTTTTAATGAATACTTAACAAACTGTTTCTGAATATTATCATGTGACCTTTACTGCCGCTACTGACTCTCCACATTCTTCTACTGAGAAATGTTGATCCGATGTGTCAGATCGCATCTGTCTGGTGGATAACGCTGCCTACTTCCATCATCCCAGTAAATCATTGGTCACATTACCTGCTGTTTTCCCTGCAGACTTTAAATGTCTAAAAAAGTTACACATTTGAGAATTAAATCATATTTCCTCTCAATTTACGTTGTGATTTTTCTAAGATTGCTGTTTTTTTGGTTTCACTGTTTATGCTCTTGGTTTGGTTTCACAGGTGAAGAAATTAAACTCAATGATAGTGGAGAAGAAGTCATCTCTTGCACCAGTTATAAAAGAGCTGAGATCCTTGAGACAGCGCTGTCAGGTAAGCGTGGCCCGCATTATAATACCACTACTTCAAGGAAAGCCTCACAACGTATCCGTCAGTATTTGTAAAGACAGTTGACCCCCTGGCCACATTTAAATAAGGAAATTTATTTGCGACAAAGCGCCGACAAAGCATTGTTGTCCAACTTCGAGAGAGGAATTGAGGCAAGAAGTTGATACTGGTCATTCTTACAGAGGTCAGCAGAGTGTGGGAGTCACTTATCTGATCACAACAGGGATATAATTCAATCATACTAAATACAGTTATACATATACAGTATGTAGGATGATGTGGATTTGTATGCCAGAACAAAAAACAGCCCTCAAATGATTCACCAATAATCTCTGAAAGCCAAAGCAAAAAAAAAAAAAAATTTAAATCATTTCCATGTGATAAAAACATGATAAACTAGTGTCCTCATTTAAAAACAAAGTTGAGTCTTTACTGTGTGCCTGAAAGCAAGAAAGAGTTAACTTGTATTGTGTTTGTGTGTTATTATGGACAAGGTCCATTAACAATAATTTACATAGCCCATAAATAAAATGCACAATGGGAAAGCCCCCCCACATCGCTGAGCTAAAGCGGAGGATTAAACTTTCCTACACGTGTTCCCAGAATCGCTCTTCCATCTTACTGGCTAATGTCTGCTAATGAAGAGCTGCAACAGGAAGACATAAATAGACTTTGTAAGAGCCTGTTGTAAGTTAAACTGCTCAAAGACAAGCACTGATGTTATGTTGATGTGAAACAGTGCTGGGAGTGTGACAAGAGTGTTGAAAATGGTCTATTCTATGGATTTGTCTCAATACTCAGACCCTGTACGGTGTGTTAAACCATTTATCTCTCTGTTATGTCTTTGTTTGGATTCCAATCTCAACAGGAACTAAGCCAGGAATATGAGGAGAAGAAGGCGCAGTATGAAAGTTGTACTGCTGGTTTGGAGAGCAACAGATCTAAATTGGAGCAGGTATATTATACTACACTAGATAGAATATAGTCAGAACTTTGTCTGTTTATTTATATTTATCCAGTGTATTCTCATGTAATATCGTATGCCTTGGACATGGCAATATACAGTGTGTCTTTGTTTCTCATTCACAGGAGGTGAAAGCATTGAGAGAGGAGACAGCACAGGAGGAAAACCGGTATCATTATATCAACGCCATGTCAGAGGCAAGTATTTTAAAAAGATAGTTTCTTAAAGCAGGAAAAGAGATGTAGCCATTAGCCATGGTGGGTGTATCACACATCACTGTTTTACAAGCCAAATATGGTCAAATTTGAATTGGTACTTTGAACAGTAACTTGCAGCCAACTGGAGTGCTGCAGAACTGGATAAAAAAAGAAAACGGAAAAAAAAGCCTTTTGCATGTGACCTGGCCCCAAACACCCACTGTGACAATAAACTCAATCTCTCCATCTCCATCCTTCACAGATCATTGAGATGCAAATACAGCGGGCGGCTGAGGAGATGAAGGCCTACGTGTCCTCTGATCCACAAGAGAGGAAGAAGGCCATCAGGTGAGCATGCTGAGCCAGGCCAGCCAGCTGCTCACAAGATGAATACTCTTTTTACCTCGAGAAGCTCTCGTTACAACTCCTTCAGTCTAGCTGCTGTTGCTTTTATTATTTCATACAGCACAGAGAGCTGTCAGAGAGTCATTACCACACCTCGTGCTATCAAGATCTGCTGATACACCACACCTTTATTTAAAAACGCTGGGTGAGATCAGCCTGTGAAATTTCACTGGCTTGCATTTGAATTACATCCCTCTGCTTCTTTCATAGGGAGGTGTACATGAAGAACATTTCAGAACAGGAGTTACTTGGCAAGGTGAGAAGTGTGTTCAAGAACTGTCCTGGGTGAGATGCCATGAATCAATACTTGGAAATATTCCTTTATTCTGCCAAGAACATGGTCTGAGGACAGACGGGGTATAAAAGGAAACTTACTGTGAGCTTAAAGAACTCCAGTAATGTAGATGGAGTTTATATTTCTTGCTAACATGTTTATGACTTAATGACTAATGACTAATATTATACAGACAAGTGCCATTTAAAACAACATTTTTTTACTCATCACTGTTTTCCTTTGTGGACTTCAGAAGTTGCGTGAGAAGCAGAAGATGGTGCGAGAGAGCCACGGCGCCAACATGGAGCAGATGAAGATGTGGAGCGACCTGGAGCAGCTGATGGAGTGCAAGAAGCAGTGCTTCATCAGAGCTCAGAGCCAGGCACCTATTGGTCAGGTCATCCAGGAGGGAGGAGAGGACAGGCTGGTGCTATGAAGACACGTTTAGGCAGGGTCCACTGCAGATCACCTGCAGCACATCACTACACCTTCCTGTAACATGAAATCTATTTACAATCTAGTTGTTGTGTGTAAAATGTTACTGGACACCAACGTACATCCAAAGAACAGGTCCAAAGTTTGTTTCATGCTTCATCTTTCCTTCTATCTTGTCTGTCTCTCTTCCACTTGGTTTCACTTGATAGTTTGTCCAGACCAGTAACTTCTCGGGTGATGACACAGTTTGAGATTCTTTGAGAACCCGCAAACACGCATCAGGAGGTGTTGCAGGACACTGGTTTTCACTCACTCTGGCCCCTGGAGACTCCATTTTGCCTCATCTTTAAGAATACTCTTTTAATCAAGGTGTCCAAAGATAACTGCATACAAAGTGGTACACTTGGGATGTGGCCGCGGTCAACTATTTTTGGCGGCGACTGCCATGACCTTGGACAGGGTGTCTTGCCAATTTTGGAATTCACTGGGACCTCCGCTGCTTTGGACAGTGCAGATAAAATGGTCTTATTATTCAGCTTGTTACTATTTCATATCACAACATACACTATTTTTCTATAATAGAGCCTTACTTCAAGTTTGACATTTAACACATACAGTTAGATATTTTGGTTGTCTGTGTATTTCTATTAAATGTATTTTATATTCCCTTCGACTCATGTTTCTTTTTAATAGTTATTTATTAGTTAGTTATTAGTTGTTTGTTAATTATATACCTCTTTTATTTTAAATTGATTATGTTTTTAGCCAGTAATGTGGTAAACACTTCTGTCCACATAGACTGAGGTTCGAGTTCCTCACATTGTTCCCAACAAATGTCTTCATGGATGTTTCATGATCCCAACCGCCCTCCCGCCCTCCCTCCCACCGAAACTTAATCTGCTGTTGACAGCCGACGTTAGAGGTTCTTATGCCAAACGGATCAAGTGTGCATTGTAAAAGGTAGCTTGATGTCCAACTGGGCAGTGTCATGTTATTATTGTTACAGCACCTTGTTCTTCTCGAGGCCTTATTGAGGCGTGTTAACAGATAATGCACGCCAGTCCTGTAAAACATCTGACAATGATACCACCTAAAGCACACTATGGGGGGCACGGGGTTGACCTAGTGCCCTCACACCTCTAAAGGGAATTGGCTGCCTTTACAGTTGTTATGCAGATGTAGCTAGTTAATCTGGTGTATTCTGTCTTTCTCGATTGTGTAAAATTTACATTATCTTGAGACACTGTTTTGTCAACAGGCCTGAGACATTGATCTGTGGCCCATCTTTTGTTCTTTTCTCCTAAGCATGAATTCATTCCTGCCACAGGAAAACACGGGGCCCCTAGTCAAGTGTAAATGAGGTAGTAATACAATAAGACGTGGGGCTCTGTAATGGGATGCCTGTAGTCTGGGGGAACTGTGTAAAGTAGTCTGTGAATCTGTATGAGCAGGTTGCACTGAAGTGTGTGTAAGCTTGTGACAACAGCATGACAAATTCTGTGAGACTAAGGAAGAAAGTAAGAAAGAAATTAAAAAGGGCAGAAACCAGCATCCATATGACATCATGTGTGTCTTTTCATAAACAACATAATGGGAAATGTGCACAGATAACTGTACAGCTTGTGGACTCATGATCACAGCCCCCTGCCGCGTTGAATGGAAAAACAAAACACAGCAAAGTGCACTCCTGTATACCTTTATGCTGGGTAAAACCTGTGCCTGAAGTAGAAAAAAATGCTCATGTGCCAGCATGTGAATAAAGGGAGCATAAAGGGAGAATAAAGGGATTGTTAACACTAGATCTTTTCTGGGAATAAAATAAAGATCTTTAAAATTTTCATGATGTTCATTTCTTAATCATCATCTGACTCTGTGTTCTCCTTGTGCTCATTTTAGAGGCCAACATTATTGTAAGGTCAAGATAATGTTACTTAGACCCACAAATGCCAACAAAGAAAAGCAGTCACTTAGTGCCCCCTAGGTAATGCAGTTTATTTAGGGCCATTATCAATCGCCAGGAGAACCTGATATGGAGAGGGAAGAGAAGAGTACTGGCAGCTTGTGAGATGTGCCGTTGTGCAACAAAAGGTCACAGCACACCAAAGAGTAAAATGTAGAAGTGCCTGTATCGTCCCACTTTGAGCATGAGGTAAAACATGATATTCCCACTTGAATGCCTTTTAAAAGGAGAAAGGGTTTTTTTTTTTTTTTTTTTTTTTTAAACAGAGGTGTAGCGGTATTATTTCAAATCAGAGTTACATAATATAACTATTAAATTTAACCTGTTTTTTCTCTTCATCATGCTCCCCACCACAGGCAGCTGGGGCCCTTTCTGCTTTCAGCCCCTGGCCCTCAGACAGCCTCAGTCCACCACTGCTCGTTTAAACAAGCATCACCCTCAGTCACAGAGCAGCAGTGTCCCCAGCCTGCAGTCCGACAGACAACATGAAAACTCACATTCAAACACAGCATCCCGTTTTCAGCCCCGGGCTCGGGCTCTGCGTGGATCACAGTCTCTGCTTCCTGCTCTCTTCCTGTGTTTCTTCACGTCCCCCCCGTTTGAACGTAACTGACACCGCTCGTCCAATGATATTAGTCCACATGCAGCGCAGGGGAGAGGGGCAGCAGAGAGGCGCTTTGATAAAACCAGACTGTCAGCGCCGAGCGGAGCCACAGAGAGCTGCGCCACGGTGAGGCACGGCACGGCACGGCACGGCGGCACACCGACACCGGACCGGGTGAATGCAGTCCTCAGCACGGGACACTGCTGCAGACACGCTTCCACCATTTTCGGGCCCGGGAGGACGCTCAGAGTAAAGTCTTCACCCGCACAGGGAGCCGGACACGTTTGTCTCCCCCGCTGTAACTCGCAGGGAAGAAAACCAGAGCAGGGGCCGGGGGGGTCGCGTCACACCGCGGTCACATCTCAGCTCCAGTTTGGACAAACTCCCCCCACCTCCTCAAAGTGCTGCCGGCCTTTAAACAGCGCTTTATAGATATTTGTTTCCTGTGAAGCCGTGTGAAGGAGCCGCCTGTCCGCCATGGAGAACGCTCACACGAAGAGTGTGGAGGAAGTTTACACTTATTTCTGCGTCAATGAGAGCACAGGACTTTCTCTGGACGAGGTGAAGCGTCAGAGGGAGAAATGGGGCCTAAACGGTACGACAGCTCTCTCTTTCCTCTCTCTTTCTCTGTCTGTAGACCACCGCCGAGAGGCAGCTGCCGCCTGCGAAAAATGTCTTGTCATTGTCAGAGGCGGCTCGGTGCTCGGTAAAGCGGTGAAAAGTCACCGACAGCCGGCTCCGGGGGCGAGCCATGTAGCTGACGTCATCAGCGGTGACCTCCAGGGTTTCCCGTTTCTGACTTTTAGTAACGAATGAGTCGTGACCGAGCAGACATTGCTGCTGTGTGCGGCGTGTCGGTGCCGGTGTTTCTGAGCAGCAGCTCGGTTGTTGACACAGTGAAACATGGAGACATGTTGGATGAGCTGCAGCACGGCAGCACGTGTCCCGGAAACACCAGAGCAGAGGCCACAGGATCACTGGAGAAACCTTATCAGCCCCAGTTAATCTATCCAGACAGCTGTTTTATATTAATATCACCTGGGAGGTCAGGGAGAGTACAACCCCCACCAACTGAATCACTTTGACCTTTATATTGATTGGAGTTTCTCCGTTTCTTTATTTCTTGTGCAATCCAGATTAGGGGGGGGGTAATTTACATGCCATAGATAGAAGTGTAAACCTGATATGTGACTATAGGAATCATGCAACAAAGTATTGATTCATGATTGGTTCTTGTCCAGTGGTGAACAGTACAAAACTCATTCGGTACAGAACTCCCAGCTCAAAATGTAAAGTGAAAGTGGGAATATGCTGGTGGATTGAGATTTGCCATAACTCTTTCAAGGTAATTCAGGACATCCTGACATCCTCTTGTTCCAGGAGTCAGTTCCCCGTCAAGAAACGGGAACTGAAAGGCATTTCTCCATTCTGTCAGTAGTATTTATACGCTGCTTAACCATCCCTTTTCTCTTCTTTTTTTTCCCCTTGTTCCTTGTGCGCTCCCTGGATTGACTCCCACGTCTCTGCACACACAGAGTTACCAGCAGAGGAAGGTAATCGCTACTGTCACTGATACTCTGACTGTCATTTTATCATAATGAGTTTCTGTGATAGATTTTTTTTTAACCAACTCTCTCTCCCTCTCTGTCTGCAGGGAAATCTTTGTGGGAGCTTGTCCTGGAACAATTTGAAGATTTACTTGTTCGAATTCTTCTTCTGGCAGCATGTATATCTTTTGTAAGTATATCGGTGCATTTTCTCGCACTGTTTGATGACACGCAGTCTTGTTGGTGATGCTGCATTGATGGCGTTATTTTGCACCACGTAGACTTGTGTCCTGGTGTCTCTTTCTGAACTCAGTGGATCAGCTTGAATTAATATGTTTGCAGCATCTCCAGTGTTTGTGATGTGAGTCAAAGTGATGATCTAAAAAGTTGACTGAGCCTTAGCTTTTCCTTCCCACCTCTAGCTGGGAGAGTGTTAATGTGAATGTCGGATGGGATTATTATTAAGCCGCGTGCGTTGAATGACGGGACCATTTGTGGAGCGCACAGTGCTGAAGTGTCAACGTCTTCAGTTTGTTTAACCCGGCTGGGGTTACACTCGCATATTAGAGAGCGAAACAGCTGAGAAGGCGAGCGACCCATCTGAGGAATGGTGACAACAGCAGCAGCAGCATTGAGTTGTTATCACCATGTGCCAAGTAAGACATTTGAGTCGCCCAGCGTGGCTGCTGTGTAATGACTTACCTGGTCCCCCTCGGGCCTCTGAGTTTGCGTGCTGGACAGATAAATGTTTAACAGTCGACTTCCATTTAAGTGACGGTATCATCAGATTCATTTTCTTATTTTTCTCACCTAGTTTGATCAAAGAACTGTGACAGATCAAAGAGTGGAATTAATCTTTGTCATTGTGCAGTACAGTGCAATTTTATTCAGTCAGTACGGCAGATTAACAGATGGCCGAAAAACATTTTGGTGAGAGAGAGAGGGAGAGGTGTGTAGTGTCCGGTCAGTCAAGTGATACAGAGGTGTCAGTAGCTGTTGTCTGACAGGGGAACAGAGCACCACTTAAGACCAAATTTGGGCTGTCACCCCTCAGGCTCTTGCGGGACACACACACACCCCCACCTCAACATAAAATTGATCAGTACAATACTTTAATATCTATCCAGTTTGGAAGCAAACCCAAATCAGAAAACTTGAGTTGTCTCTCAAAACTAATGTCCAAATTAGTTTTCATTACTTCTGTTGGCTTGATTCAGTTATTAAAGTTTTTTCCCTTTTTTATAATGTCAGAAGTGTTTTATCCTCTGCATATATATTCAGACTGAAACAACTGATCTGTTAGTGGATCGACAAAATAAGCAATTGCCAACTGTTTCGATGCTCAATTAGTGGTTAAGACCTCATCAAGCAGAAATGTTAATCACTTTCTTGGTTCAGCTAATTGTGTTGGCCATATTTTGACATCCTGCATAGTAGAGCACTATGGAACCCAGCACTTCTGTTTGACTCCACTATTAAGAGTTATGCTTGCTATTTAAGTTATGCCATTTACATCTGCCAAATGATGCCAAACAACAGCCAAATGAGTCTGCAGGTCAAAATATTGTCATCTTTTTCTGGCAGTAAGAGCTTCTAACGTGTATATATGATAGAGGTCCAATTGTGGCAGTGCCTACAGTCTTGTTGAAGGCTGACATCGAAGAGGAAGAGGCTTGCAGTCCTGCACAATGGGCTGTGCAGTGTTGGCAGTTAAAAAGAAAATCAATGATTACAAATATCCACAGGAGAATAGCAACAGTTGCCCACAGTCAACAGAATAAATGCATAGCGAGCAGTAGACTAAGGTTCAGAGGATTGAATCTTATATTTCCAAATTTGAACTTAATCCCAGCAAAGTGTTGCACATATGATAGTGTTTTTAGCGGTTAGGGTTAGTGTTAGTTTAGTCTTTGAGTTGTATGATATGATTATTTTTTCCCTCAGTGTCAAGTTTTGTAGTGTATTGAATGATCCACCATGAATCTCTGGCTTTGACCTGAAGCCTCTGATAATTGACAAACAGCTAAACCCCTCAAGTCACTGGCCTGAAACACTGCTATGACAAAAGACTCTCTGTAAGAGATAAAAATCCTCTCAACTTAATTTGAATTCAGAATTTGTGACTACATCGATCAGAGAGGTAGTTCATCTGTTGTGAACATGTTTGTTTTTTCTGTCTTGATCTTTGACCCTTATACTCATCACGAACACGTGCTTCCTCTGTAAAATGTCTGTGATAAATAATGCCATGTTTCTCTCACTGTTTTCAGGTCCTGGCCTGGTTTGAGGAGGGAGAAGAAACTATCACAGCCTTTGTGGAGCCTTTTGTAATTTTACTTATTCTTATAGCCAACGCCATCGTTGGTGTGTGGCAGGTGAGAGTCTTTCAGATTCTGGGAAGTCACTGTATTTAACTCTCCTTTGTAACAGGAGAATGGGTCTGGAAATGATTAGTGTCTTTTATTCTGGTTTTGATAGTCTTTTATTATTGTTTTGATTTGAAATGGGATTTACTTCAACAAATATGCAATTAGCATAAATCCAATTTCATCACACAGCAGAATGATGAGTTTTCTGTAAAACAGTTTTACATGTTACCAGCTCTTTTAAATGGAGCTTTGTTGGTTTAACCAGTACAAATGGACACTTAAGGATCACATTTTACAACAATAAGCCAGCATTTAAACATGTGAAATGTATTTTATTTTTGAGGTGCTGATATTCTCGAAACTGAGCTAAACCATAGTCTTCTAATATATATCCTTCCTTTGTTAAGTTGATCGTGCATCCAGTGCAGTCTAATCCATTGTAACACAGTGTCCAAAAGGTTGAATCAACACCTCTGTGACACAGTTTCAACAGAAAGACTTTTGTATTTGGAGTGCATGAGATTTAACAGCTGAACCTAATACACTTGGCAGCTAAGTGTATATGTCAGTCTGAAATGCAGTCACTAGCGAGAACTGCTAGAGCTGCTGTTGTCCTGAAGATAAAACCCTGCTGAATATCAGTGTACAGTGCCCTAGACACTGAACTAAACTTATCTGATGTACCCAAGTCTCAGCCTGCTGTGATTTGTAGGTTTGAACATTTGTTATACTTCCCTTGCACTGCTCATCCACTCAGAGTACTGAAAGTTATTTTTTTAAAGAAGACTTCTTGTTGAAGAGGAAGAGTCTGTCAGTTGTCATCAGCAGTCTGTCTCTCTTACACATGAGGCTGGCTTATTTATTTAGAAAATGTGTGGGTAGTCCACTCTGAGTGACATGTTTTTCTTGCTGATGAAGGATGGAGATGGTGGTGAAGGATAAAATTGGAAAACATCAAGAGGCAGAAAATTATGTGATTTATATTATCATTTTCATACACTTAACGCCTAATGTCCCCAACCAAAACCTGATCAAATAAACATCAAATTTCAAAAAGTCGACACCTCTTCAAAGGGAAACGCTCTCATGCTGTTTAGCCCAGCAGAGCCAAGCGCATGCATGTATCAGTTTATGTGATATTATCTGTTCATCTTAGAGCCACTCTGAAATCTCGGGCACTGAATCTCATTTTCTCCCCACTAGGAACGCAATGCTGAGGATGCCATTGAGGCACTTAAGGAGTATGAGCCTGAGATGGGGAAGGTGTACCGGCAGGACAGGAAAACTGTGCAAAGGATCAAGGCCAGAGACATTGTGCCCGGTGACATTGTGGAAGTTGCTGGTAGGTTGACCTGTTCTCGGCCATGTCCATGTTTTAAACTGACATGGCTTCACTGCAATTGTTCTTATTGATTTAACCTTATTCTATTGTTATACTGTTGTGTGTGTCGCTTAGACTGAAGCATCAGCTAGCTGAAAAGTTGAGATGTTGGTTTGATCTGTAGACCTCTGGATTTCTCATGAAGCTCGACAGTCACAGAAAATTGGCAATTTACAGCTTTCATCAAGTTTCTCTGTGAAACAACGCATTTACCCCACATGCTGCTTTTTTTTGAGGGGACATTAAAGAAGAGAATTTGTGTTTTTAATATGAATTTTGTTCGCCGCTGTGTGGCTCTGCCTCAGGTAAAGCCTACTGTGGACAGATCAAATGAGTCCAGGTATGGTCATGGATCACATTTAGTACAAGCTTGAGTTGAAACCTCCCCCATTCCCATGTGCCACTGCAGAGGTGACTCACCCTGCAAGAGTGATGTATTTTGAGATGTTCTTATTAACCCATTGTCTCAAAGGGCTGGCACAAATGCTATTAAAGCCTTACTTCACTGTGTGTATGTGTGTGCGTATGTGCATGCACACCCATACACTACCAGGTTTGGGCTCACTCGACTGCCATACTGCTGCATCCTCGCAGCTCGTCCCGACTCAACAGTTTTCTCCCTTTGCAGTATGTGAACTGAGTGATTCATGCTGCTGAGATTCAGTCAGCGTATTTCAGCAGCTGAAATCCTCGGGATGTAAAGCTTTGATTTCTTTTCTTTTTTCTTTTTTTTCCCTGTTTTTTTTTTTTTTTTTACAGTACCATTAACCGTACAGTATGCACAAACATACAGTTTTGCAGAGGAATGAACAGAGACAGATGTGTTCAGGAATGCCGAAGTCCTTGAAACACCAGCGTTATCTCGATACTCTGTTTAACCCGAAGCCGCTGAAGTGATGCATAGTTTTTCTGTGCATAGTGGTAGCTTTTATTTTTAGTTGTCATAGGCCGGTCAGATTATGGAATGCTGTATTTATAGAGGCAGTGACAGTCGTGAAAATGACAGGTGTCTGGTCCCACCCTGTGCATGCCCCTCCCATCCTGCTCTGGGGAACATTGCTACAGTGGGTGATGTGGGACAGCATTCAGCAGGACTCCTGAGTAACCTTGACAAGGGCAAATGGAGAAGGAGTATACTGGGAAGTAAAATGTATCATCTTTTTTTAGTGTTAAATGAAAAAAAAATGTTTGTTTTTTTTTGACAGTGCTAATAATGGCATTATGATTATGCATGGCGGGTGAAGCAGAGTGTAGAAAGATGAATGATTTGGCTCCAGTTTAAAGAGAAACTTGTGAGTCAAACACACTCTCCTGCATATTAGAGACCTAGTTATTTGAAAACCCTTGATGAAGGTAGCTGGAGGCTTTGCTGTCAGCAGCATGAGGCTTACTCAGAAATGCACCCCAGCATGCTGCAAGAGTGGATGTTTTATTCCGCGGTCAGAAGAAACTCATGAGCTCAACTTACTTCCCAAATCCTCCAAATACCTTTTACAATGCTTCCTGTCAGCCCCCCCCCTTTTTGAATAATATTTTCCTGAGGCTGCAAAGTGACCCCTGCCACGCAGAGGAGTGTGATGACGCAGATGCTGGCCGGCTGGCTGCTGAGCTGAGGTAGAGGACACTGATACGAGCCCTCTGTGGCTGCCTCAGCCGTGAGAAGAATAGCCTGCAGCCAATCTGCGCCGCTCTCTGTCAGGCTGCTGCTGTGGGTTTGAACGCTGCCTCCTACTCACACCTCGCTGCTCATCAGCCTTGCAGGCTCAGCTTGCTCACTGAAATTTGTTTAATGTCATGGAAATGTATTTCTCCGACTTTTATCTAAACAACATTATTTTATGC
The DNA here is from genome assembly GCA_023238725.1 of Scortum barcoo. Lineage (NCBI taxonomy): Eukaryota > Metazoa > Chordata > Actinopteri > Centrarchiformes > Terapontidae > Scortum > Scortum barcoo. The sequence goes on from JAKKUS010000113.1 coordinate 29,446, forward strand.
TTGGTTTGACATCTTTGTAGTTTAGTGTTTTCACACTTTTTTTTTTCTTGAAGAAGCTGAAATACAGTTACAGTGACCTGCTGTCGGCGGCCTGTTCTGGTCAAGTCTGCTGACCTGTGTCATCAAACCTACCCCATGACTTGTTCCAGAGATGATATGAGTGATTTAGCCTGAATATCTTAGAGTCTGAACCAGCAAATGGATATTATCAGTGATGGTTAACCAGGTTTTTATTGTAATCTATGTTTCTACATACATCTTTATTTCTATATGCATAATTTGTATATAAAATATTTAATTGTTTTGTAATTGTATTAGTGCCCGCAGCAAAAATCTGGAAGGATTAACTTAACCAGTAAAAATGAGTTAGTGTGACATTCACTAGCTCCTTTCACTGGATATAAGTCATTGTCACAACACAGCACACACTGTATGCTGCCAGTTACAGTTTGGTGAGAAGGGCTTGGAGATTTATAGGCTGGCCTTTTCTCAGAGCAGCAGATCTCCGTGGGTTTGTTCTCTGCTGCCTGTGAAGTTGTGCAGTCTGGTTGTGACGGGGGCTCACGTGGGGGGCAGTATGGGGGCGGGAGGATCTCTCATCTGCTCATATTCTTCTACTGAGAGAGATGACCTTATAGGGAAGTGCTTTGTGGATAACAATCCCACCCCACCATGCTCAATGCACAGCTACCCATCAGCACCCGCACCCCCCACTAAGATTCCAGACACCATGGATAGTATGTGGCATTTAATGTGGCCTGGCAAGCATCCGTTGTCACTGAGGGACTGTCTTTTGGCAAAGGTTCCTGACTTGTCAGCAGACTGAGAGAAATGGTTTCATCTTTCCGACCCGAGAAGCTTCAGACATGTCCTGCAGAAGGGTTTTTAGTGAAGGGCTGAGGGCTCTAATTAGTGAAGTCAGCAGGCACAGAGGTCGGGTGGAGTGGAAGTCAAACAGTATGCATGTAAGATTGTGTACAAACTATGAGTGATAACACACCAACCAAAATGTCGTATGTGTTGTATGAATCTCAAGTATCGCCTATTGCAGCAATAACTCTGTGTTATTTAAGATGGCTTGTAGTTTGATACAGATTTACGGATATTCAGCCCACCTTACTGTTCTTGTTAACCTTAAGTCGTACTGCAGTGATTGCTGGGAATCTGTGCTGTGCATTGCTGTCAGGTTATAGATGGGATAGTGAGAGGTCAAACTTTATGTGGGGCCACTGCTGACCGTGTTGACTTGAAGTCATGAAGAGAACGTACACTTGTGACCTGCTGTCAGGACATAAAACTTAAAGTGATGTTGTTAAACTGATGTTGTTTTCACGTTCACATTTCAGTGGTTGCAGGGACAAATGTTTTGTGCAACATTTACTTTGCAATACCTTCAGTCTGCTTTTTCTATAATACATCGCTGCTGTCTTGTTGTTTTTCTCTGTAACCACAGCATGAGAAACTCAAAGGTTCAAAGTTCAGATCAGTTCAGATAAAGGATACGAGCTCCGTTTGTTTATGCACACTGTATGTGTGGGCTGTGTGTGATACTGTGTAGAGGTTTACCTTTATTTATTTAAAATTCAAAATTAATTGTGTTGTGCTTAATGTACATGTAATTTTTGCCAGGCGCTACTAACCCCCCCCAGTTAATTTTGACAGGCGTTTTAGTGCTCCCAGTCCTGGGACAAGTTTTCTTACCATGGCAACAGAAACAGTTGCATGCTATGTGGAGGCTCAGCCTGCTGCTGCTGCTGCTTAAGATTCATAATGGACAAAGGCAACAAAATCTCAGGAAGACAGTGTAGAGAGAGTGCTTACATAACTGAGGTCATAGGCAAGGAGCAACTCTGAAATCAGCTGACACATGTTTGCATCTGCCACGGCGTAACAGCAGGACGCCAAGAAACTAGTCAGCTGTCCGTAAATATTGGTTTATCTCTCCTACCAGCCACTGCCAACTAAAGACTTGTTACTGTTCTCTTGTTTGCTGATAAATAGTGAAGCTCACTGACTGTGTGTTAACACAGTGGCCAGTCGGGGCCAGTCTCATTCTGCCCTGAATGGTTTGCACAGTCTCCATTCACACACACACACACACACACACCAAATGTTACAAACAAATGTGCTTATGATACAGTATACAGACAATAACACGGTTAACAAAATGTAAATTAGCACACATGTAAACAACACATTCGCAGAAACAAGATTACAGTTTTGTTTCCCTCCTTCCTTTATAATTTTCCTGAGTCATGGTAACATGGTTTCTCTAGTTCACTTAGCTGCAGAAGCTTAGAAGGAAAAAAGCTTCATTGAGCAAAGAAGCTGTGAAAGGTTAGTGTTAGACCTGTTATATTTTTTTGATAACATCCATGTGGATAAAGTATTTGCATTATTGTGCACATGTAAATGTGGCTTGAGAGATAATCAGTAGTGGAGCCGTGTTGGAAAGCTGCAGAGTGCTTCACCTGTTGACCGTTCTAAAATGCCCCACTCGACATGACGGGAGGTCAGCCTTTTGTTCAGCTGCCATCAGCACATGTAGCCTCCTGGCTGGCCCAGAGGAAACCTGGCCCGTCGAACCACGCGCTATCCACTAACACACGCCACAGGCAGGTGCCAGTCAAAGCTGGCAGCTTCGGGTCAGTCCCTGCCTCGCCTGCTGTTGAAAGGTCTGTTTTAAAAGACACCTCTGGGAATCATATTGGGTGCAATGCATCACCAGGTCTGAGCTTTTGTCAGTGTAAAATTTGTGGACTCCTCGACCTGTTGGCAAGCGCAGGGGTGAAAGTGCGGTCATGCCTGAGGAGATGCTTGGACTGCTACCAAGTAGGATGTTGACACAAAGGGACAGATAATATATACACACTTCATCAGAGCCGGTCTGCAGTGTAACACAGCCTCGGGACAAGTCCAGTGTTTCACAATGTCACAGCATCACACAGTCTTAACAGTCTTTGGATGAGAACATCAGCAAGCACCATTGTTAGAAGCCTATCACCCAGCAATGTGTCTTGGCTCAGCACTCTCTTAGAAGCTGTCGGTATTTCTCCAAAAGTAATGACTTAGCACAGGAAGTGTTACATAACCATCAAGGATGTAACTGTCAAACCTTTTGACTTCTAAGGAAAACATTTCATGATTTGTTCCTCCTTTTAATCTCTTCCACACACACACACACACACACACACACACACACACACATACACATACATATATATATATATATATATATATATATATATATATATATATATATATATATATATATATATATATATATATATATATATATATATATAAAAGAAAGTTTATATATATATATATATATATATATATATATATATATATATATATAAGTATATATATGTTTATATAGTATATATATATATATATATATATATATATATATATATATATATATATATATATATATATATATATATATATATATATATATATATATATATATATATATATATATATATATATATATATATATATATATATATATATATATATATATATATATATATATATATATATATATATATTTATATATATATGTGTGTGTATATATATATATATATATATATATAAACTATATAACTTTCTATATATATATATATATATATATATATATATATATATATATAAATATAAACTTTCTATATATAACTTTCTATATATATATATATATATATATATATATATATATATATATATATATATATATATATATATATATATATATATATATATATATATATATATATATATATATATATATATATATATATATATATATATATATATATATATATATATATATATATATATATATATATATATATATATATATATATATATATATATATATATATATATATATTATATATATATATATACTATATATATATATATATAGCTTTCTTCTTAGCCATGAGCCAGGTTTCCTCCATTCAGTCTGCTACAATATCATTGATCCATGCCATCAGGAAGTTAACTTGTAGTTTGAATGTTGAACTGACCTCCAACCTTGCATAGCTCCATCTATGAGCTGGGTTGCCCGACCTTCTCAGAAGTGAAGTTTCCATTGCACCTGTCGTTCCAGGTTCAGATGGTTTAAAGATGCAGCCGAGCTCAATATAAGTCCTTCTCAGAAAAGCTGTCACAGTCTGTCTTTTTTGGCCATTGCCTGTTGACAGATCAAAGTTCCTGGCACTGCTGTCAGGACATCTAATGAGTTGACGATCATCCAGCTTCTCACTGGACACTGTCTCATAGTGAGAAGTCAACTCGTAGAGTTTTGAATTCATGTAACTTTAATAAGGTTGTAAATGGAGTAAAAATGTAGAGATCTATTTGGTAATGGAACAGTAAGTTGCAACAGTATTAGGGTGACTTATCCTACAAGTACGAGGACTATGATACCTGCTCCTGTAGTTTACCTCGGTGTTTGTCTCCTCCTGAGCTGTGGCAGTGATAAGGAAACAGCTGCCATCATACAGCCACATTTAAACTTGATCAGCACATTGGGGAACTATTGAAATGCTTTTCCCATTTTTGGCTGCATGCATTGTTGGTCCCATTGCTATTTTCCCCTCCCTTCCCTCAAGGACACTGGGGGGGTTGGGATTACGGTACGTGTCTCGCTCAAATGGCAGCCTGGTGCATATGTACATTCTATTAAATCTTTGTTTGTTTTCGGGTTTTTCACTTCAACTTTTGAACTTTTCACGTCTTGATGCAAATCCGGGATGCCACACAAGCCTGCCAAATATCTAACTATACCATGTTCTTGGTCGGAGTCTTTTGTAACAACGTGACACAGTTTGCATATTTAACTAAGTTGTCCTATATGTAAACTACGCCCACAGAACTGTGCCATAGCCTGAGCCATTTCCCCAGTTTCCATTGCCTTTATGTACCATTAGGAAGCTGAATTGGGTCACTGCAATTCCGATGCACCCAAATTGGCCTTTTCCTTTGAGACAGGCCTTTTATGGCTCACAGGTCCTTCATTTCCTCCTCTTTCTTTGGCTCTCCCTCTCTCTCCCTGCAGTGATGGCAGCGCTGCTCTGCTGCTGTGTGGACAGCAACCTCCCCGTAATGAGCTGTGCTTCATCAGTTTAGTTTACACTAATGCCGAGTTACTGCCTACAAAAAATAGACAACATATCATCTGTTAAATCTTCATTTAGTCTGTGAATATACACACACAGATACAGCATTGCACAGTTCCAGGAGTCCATGGGTGTTGATCTCTCCAGTGAAGTGCCATTCATGTGGCGTAAAAGACAGTCTGACCATCATTTATGATGTTCGGACAATTTAGGTTTATTCTGCTCGTTGTCATTAACATAAGCTTTCAGTTGCAGATATTTTATTGCAGTTATTTTAAAATGCTTTTCAACTGTTTTATTTCCAGTAGATTCTTTTGTGTGTTCATCCCTTGGTGTTTTTGTTTGTGTATTTTCTCCATAGTGGGAGACAAGGTGCCTGCTGACATCCGTATCTGTTCAATCAAATCAACAACTCTGAGGGTAGACCAGTCCATTCTGACCGGTAAGACATGTCTGCTGATCGTATCACTGCCATCAGTGCTATTTCTGTCAACCACTTTGTCCTGATAACATGACTATTTTTCAGTAGATTTAACTACAAAATTGTATTGATTAGTTTGTTTTACAGTGGTGACATATTACATGTTTACACTTCATCAGGCCAATGAATAGCTTTTAGTTCATAGTACTGTTTTCCTAATTATTAGTCTTATTGCACACCAACATCTTTAGCATAGCCTCAAGATGATGTAATCCTACAGTTGACTGAATATTTTTAAATCTTTGAAATGTGTGCTTGTTAATACTTGATAAATTGGAAGTCACAGGATTAAATTTTGAAGTCAGCTACCTCTTACTGGAGAAAATGGGCAAATGAGGCTGGTTATTGTTTTCACACAAAGCCTTAAATATCACCACCTAGCACTTTCAGTACTTTATACCTTACCAATGAATTTGTTTTCAGATATTGTTGTTTGTTTTTGTAAACTGAGGATTTATTTTTGGCTGCTATGAGCAGGACGGCTTACAAATGTAATATGTAAGGTAACTGCTACATCAAGGCTTGAGTAGTGTGTCATCCCATAGTTACAAAAAAGAAAAAAAATGCCCAGCCTTAAATTACCTAGATAACATTATCCTAGATCATCATTTGAGAGCGGGCCCAGAGGTGTATCATGACACGGTTTCCAATTACCAAGTTTGCTTCTGAAGTGAAACATTTATGAGCATGTGAAAGATCAGTGAGGCTGCATGAATGCTCAGCACCATAGAGCTCCCTCTGTAGAGATAATTGGTTGCGCTTTGTTCCTCCGCTCATCTGCAGAGGCAGATGCAAACAGATTTAACCTGCCGCCCTCCGCTGTCTTTGTAGGTGAATCCGTGTCTGTCATCAAACACACCGACCCTGTGCCCGACCCTCGTGCTGTCAACCAGGATAAGAAGAACATGCTCTTCTCTGTAAGCTCCGCTCTGCACATCCTGTCCATGTCCTTCGACTTCTTGTTTGTTTAGTTTCTGTTCACTTCCTGGAAAAACTCGCTCCTCTTGTTGTTCCAAGATGTGTGAGATGTTATCAGATGTACTTGAGCCAACATGTGTATTTTTTGTTATTCCAGGGTACAAATATTGCAGCTGGGAAGGCCGTGGGTGTGGTCGTGTCCACTGGTGTTAACACAGAGATCGGTAAGATCCGTGACGAGATGGTGGCCACCGAGCAGGAGAAGACGCCCCTGCAGCAGAAGCTGGACGAGTTTGGCGAGCAGCTGTCCAAGGTCATCTCCCTCATCTGCATCGCTGTGTGGATCATCAACATCGGCCACTTCAACGACCCCGTCCACGGGGGCTCCTGGATCCGTGGGGCCGTTTACTACTTCAAGATCGCCGTGGCGCTGGCTGTGGCCGCCATCCCTGAGGGTCTTCCTGCTGTCATCACCACCTGCCTGGCCCTGGGCACCCGCCGCATGGCCAAGAAGAACGCCATTGTCCGCAGCCTGCCATCTGTGGAGACCCTGGGCTGCACCTCTGTCATCTGCTCTGACAAGACAGGAACCCTGACCACCAACCAGATGTCTGTCTGCAGAGTGAGTCTCTCACACACACACACACACTCCCTTGGTGCATTGCTGAGCAGTGTGGTTGTCAGTGCTTTGTCATCTTTGTTGTCCCTGCCTGGTGTTTGAATAAGGTGACAGCAGTTAGAGAAACTGTGATTGCAGAAGTCAATTCAAAACATTTGTCAGCTAAAATGCTAATAATGTGCACAGAGAGAGTAGAGTGTTTCTTGTGATCAGGTATCCACATTATTTAACTAGAAGGCAACATGCAGCCGCTCTTCTAATCTACATTGAGCTGTTGGATGACTTGCACTGCTGCTGTTGCATAACTGACCTTGCGTCACCAAGCTGCAAGCCTGTGGTTCAGTTCCTTTCTCTCTCTAGTTCTCTCTCTCTCTCTCTCTCTCTCTCTCTCTCTCTCTCTCTCTCTCTCTCTCTCTCTCTCTCTCTCTGTCTGTCTCTGTCTCTCTGTCTCTGTCTCTCTCTCTCTCTCTCTCTGTCTGTCTCTCTCTGTCTCTCTCTGTCTCTCTCTCTCTCTCTCTCTCTGTCTCTCTCTGTCTCTGTGTCTCTGTCTCTGTCTGAGTGGCACCCCAGTGCTACTTGGCCCCACATTAAGAAGACATTTCAGCATATATTAAAGTTTAATCCTCTTTTGTTGCCTGTTCAGTGCTTTTGCAGAACTTTGGCATAGCCTGAATTGGACTTGTGGCATTCATTTACAGTTTTTATCAAACAGTTGTTTAGGCCTCTGTATTGTTTGGTCCACATGATGTACTGGCTGTGATTAAATAGCCTTGTGATTCCACAATTACTTAGAGCCATATATTAAAGCAGTAAAAAGAGAAACATTTGCACTCAGGACATGTGGACAAAAACCTTTTTAAAGAGGAGTCATAATTTAATTCACTGTTGTGTTGTTATAAAACATTTCTTCTCAAAATAAATCTTGAAGTAAAGATTTATGCCTTTTATTTCATTCACACATATTCATGAAATGTTTATGATGACTATTACAAATTAAGCAAATAGCAAAATGGATAAAAACCTGCGTACAGTTGGACCATGATTGCCTGTTTCTTGTCTTATACAGTGTTTTCTTTCCTGAAAGTAAGTCCTCCCTACGTGAGCCAGTGTTTTTGATCTGGTTGATATTCAGTCTTGAAAATATATATATTTTTTTTAAAGCTATCATTCCTAAAATGAGTCTAATTGAATGCCCAATTTATTTTTTATTTTCTAGAAAGCAGAACCTGGATTTGACATTTCGCTTCTGCTTTTAAAAAAGAGCTTGACTGATTGTCATCACCCATGTGCTGATATTATGTGTGTGTCTATGTGTGTGTCTGTGAGGATGAAAGCTTCCTGCGGGAGCAGGCCTGGCACTGCAGCTTCTTCCTTTTGGGCACAGCATCTCTCTTTACTCAGCCTCCCTGGCACTCTCTTCTGTTTACTTATGGAGAGAAACTAAACACCCTTTTCTCAGATTAGGCAGCGGGCCACCCGCCCTGGCCCACACAGAGACACACTGTCACACTGCAGGCTAATCTACTGTCTAAAAAGGGCTCTCGCTCTGCAGGTCCACTTGGGATTTCTGTGGTTTCTGCTGCCCCCTGCTGTGTCAGTAAAGACACTGGCAGGCAATTGAAACACTGACATGAAATGTCCACTTTGAAACTCATAATTGTTTTTGTCCCATCTGCTCTTTTGTTCTCCAGATGTTCATTATCAACAAAGCTGAAGGTGACAGCTGCTCTCTGTCAGAGTTTACCATCACAGGTTCTACCTACGCACCCGAGGGAGAAGTGTGAGTACTTCATATCAGACAAGTCTAAAATGTCTCACTTATTCACTCAGATTGTAGATGAATGATGAATTGTAGATGATGATTGAAGATGGGCATTTAAACAACAACTGAAAGCTTTTGTCAGAAAACATATTCTTGTTCACACACACACACACACACAGATTAATACTCTGTACTTGTCCTCAGGTACCAGGATGGTAAACCAGTGAAAAGCTCCCAGTATGATGCCCTGGTTGAACTGGCTACCATCTGTGCCCTGTGCAACGACTCTTCTCTGGACTTCAATGAGGTCTGAACTCTGTCTACGTCCTACTTTACATGTCATACACGTGTGGAGTGTGACATATGTTGCCAATATTTTTTTTTTTTCAAGTGTACCAGCATTTTTTTTGTATTGCAGGATAAAGACTCAATAGAAAATAGAAAGTACTTCAGTGTGTGTTGTGTAAATGTGATAGTACACAAAAAGAAAACCCCAAATGTGCTGAAAAAATGCTAAAAAATATACAGTATATAATAACCCTAACCCTTCAAAATAATGAAAACTGCAGTAGACATATAAAATCTCACATCCATGTGCATGCACCTACACATTCATTCTATTTGCATTCTAGATCAATGGCATCAGTTAACACTAAATACAACCATTCTGTTTCCAACATTTTCAAAATAAAACTGACCAAAGTGTACTGATATTGTTAATTCAAGGGTAAATCACCTTCCCATTGACAAGTATAAGTAGTATAAAGTCCGGTAATCAAATTTATGCATACCTATTCAGTGTTGAGTTGTCTTCACTTTGGTACTATTGACAACATTATTGGTGTAATGAGATCAACAACCAGTCAGCAAGTTTTAAGCAAACATTTTGAAGGTCTGTCTGGTTCCTGTGTATACTTTTTCTTTTTTTTTTGTTTGCTTACCAACAAGTTAACTTTGGGTTTTAAAAGAGAAAATATGAGAGATGTTAATTTTGAGGGGGCTTTTTGTAGTATACTTAGTAAAGTATTAGTGTTGTACCCCCAGAGATCATTAACACATGAGCTGTACCAAAACATATCCATAAACCATCGGACTGAGACTGTGGGTTTGATAGAAAAAAAGGTGTTTTGGGTTTTATTGAAGAAGAAAAATATTAACACTGATGTTTCCTCAGGTGAAAGGTGTGTATGAGAAGGTGGGCGAAGCCACAGAGACCGCACTGACCTGTCTGGTGGAGAAAATGAACGTCTTCGACACTGACGTGAGCAGCCTGTCCAAGATTGACAGAGCTAACGCCTGCAACTCTGTGAGTGACACCAGCTCCCCCCTCCTGAACACGCAGCACATTTCCTCTACTCCCACTCAGCAGGCTTTTCTCACCCTGTCCATCCTTCTGTCTGATCAGGTGATCAAGCAGCTGATGAAGAAGGAATGTACCCTGGAGTTCTCCAGAGACAGGAAGTCCATGTCTGTCTATTGCACCCCCAACAAATCTCGTTCCTCTATGGGCAAGATGTTTGTCAAGGTACACTGAAAGAAACATCTACTGAGGGCTTTTGATGCCTGACAGTCCTCCACCATGTTCTCAATCTGTTATTCCTCTGCTCCACCTCGCAGGGGGCCCCGGAGGGAGTTATTGAGAGGTGCACTCACGTCAGAGTAGGAAACGGCAAAGTTCCCCTCAGCAAAGGTATCAAGGAAAAGATTATGTCTGTGATCCGTGAGTACGGGACAGGTCGTGACACCCTAAGGTGCCTGGCTCTGGCCACAAGAGACAGCCCACCCAAAATGGAGGACATGATACTGTCTGACACCGCCAAATTCTCAGAATACGAGGTGAATTTTCCTTTAGATAATATTTGCTGTATGTGGTGTCCACATTAAGAGTGTTCCTCTCAGTGCACAACATCATCACATCTTTGTCTCTCTGCCTTCAGTCCGACCTGACCTTCGTCGGCTGTGTTGGCATGCTGGACCCTCCCAGACAGGAGGTGGCCGCCTCCATCACGCTGTGCCGCCAGGCCGGCATCCGTGTCATCATGATCACTGGGGACAACAAGGGCACAGCTGTGGCTATCTGCCGCCGTATTGGCATCCTGACCGAGGAGGACGACGTGGAGCGCATGGCCTTCACCGGCCGAGAGTTTGATGAACTCTCACCCTACGCTCAGCGGGAGGCTGTGACTCATGCGCGCTGTTTCGCTCGTGTCGAGCCATCCCACAAGTCTAAGATCGTGGAGTTCCTGCAAGGATTTGACGAGATCACCGCCATGGTATGATGTAGGGTTTTAAAAAGTGATCATTAGTGTTTAACTTCTTAATACACAGTAGTTTGGTCAAATCCATTTTTATTCATCATTTGTAAGATATGAGATGATACAATATGTTGTTCTGAAACTTGGGGGATCCTGTGTTGATTTGCATTTTAGAGCAAAGGCATTACTTTTCTGTAACAAAATCTTTCTCCACAGACAGGTGATGGAGTGAACGATGCCCCTGCCTTGAAGAAGGCAGAGATCGGCATCGCCATGGGCTCTGGCACTGCCGTGGCCAAGTCCGCTTCTGAAATGGTCCTCGCTGATGACAACTTTTCTTCCATTGTGGCTGCTGTTGAGGAAGGCAGAGCGATTTACAACAACATGAAGCAGTTCATCAGATACCTCATCTCCTCCAACGTGGGGGAGGTTGTCTGGTGAGGAGCAGATGACTTTATATGACAATGTTGGCAGGATGGAATAATTTTGATATTATCTAAAACATAATGGATCCACCATGCAGCGCTGACGTTCAGACACTTGCTAACTGGAGGTCTTTCTCCTGGCAGCATCTTCCTTACTGCAGCACTGGGTTTCCCTGAGGCTCTGATCCCAGTTCAGCTGCTCTGGGTTAACCTGGTGACTGATGGCCTCCCTGCCACCGCTCTGGGCTTCAACCCCCCAGATCTGGACATCATGGAGAAGCCTCCTCGTAACGCTAAGGAGCCCCTCATCTCCGGCTGGCTTTTCTTCAGATACCTGGCCATCGGATGTAAGTGGATGATGTTGGTTTTTACACTTCATCAGAAGAATCTTTCACTTGTCCTTGTGCGGTTTCATAAGTGAGCAGTTTTTGTATGATGTAATTCTGTGTCTTTGCTCTCAGGCTATGTGGGCGCAGCCACAGTGGGAGCTGCTGCCTGGTGGTTTACTGTCTCTGAAGATGGACCTCAGATCACTCTGTACCAGCTGGTGAGTCTGCCTGTCTGACTGATCATCTTTCAGGCCCCCCTCAGCTCTTTGCCTTCTCCTCACTCTCCTGCCTCCCACCCCACAGAGCCACTTCCTCCAGTGTGCCCCAGACAACCCAGAGTTCGACGGCCTGGACTGCCACGTGTTTGAATCCCCCTATCCAATGACCATGGCCCTGTCTGTGCTCGTTACCATTGAGATGTGCAACGCTCTCAACAGGTAAATAAGTGCCAGACAGGTCGAAGTTCCCATCTAAGGATCATTTGAAAGTGGACTGTATAAATGAATCACCATCTGTGTTCTCTCTTTGTCCAGTCTGTCAGAAAACCAGTCCCTGCTGCGGATGCCTCCTTGGGAGAACATTTGGCTCCTGGGGGCCATCTGCCTCTCCATGTCCCTCCATTTCCTTATCCTCTATGTGGAACCTCTGCCTGTGAGTTTATAAAACTGTTTTTTCAATAATGACTTGATGGCACCCAATGAGTTGGCCGCTTGATGGTCCAGTTATTTACTGCAGGGCACAGATGAGTTTCAGTATGGGTCTGTGTGCCCCCTAGTGGTTTTTTATGGCCTTGTAACAGATATGTAGTGGAAACTGAAGTGAAGTTACAGATACATTCTTAAAATTAACTTAATTGATACACATATGGCTGCCTCTCACAAATATTAAGATTTTTAACTGAATTGCCATCACAACTTATATTTTTTATAAGTATTTATTCATATTTAACACGATTTTTTTTCAATAATTATTTATTTATATTTTTGTTGGGAGCATTATTTATTTTATAAATCACTGTAGAAAAGGTTCCCCCACATAAGCCCCTGTAAACTACAGACAATCATTCTTACACTTTGTTCATGTGAGGATGAAACAGATTTAATGTAATATGTCAATCTTTAGGAGCGTACATATTGGAGCGGACATATTGTAATGACAGATTCAAACAAGCTGTTTATTCCTGTTTCTAGTCTTTATGCTATTCTAAGCTTAAAAAAACATGAGTGGTATTAATCTGCTCATCTAACTATCAAAGAAATACTTAAGCATTTTGTGAAATACACCCATTTGATTTCTTTAAGTACTAGGACACCAGAATCCCCGTACTGTGTACTTAAATGCCCCTGATGGTTCTGTGCACTGCAGGGGAGAGTGTGACAGGATATTTGGACAAGTAGAGGTTTATCTCCTACAGGAGGACATCTTGTGCACTCATTATAATCCTGTAAAATCCTCCTGGTATCTGTAATGTTAAACGTTGTCACACTGTCCCCCAGGTCATCTTCCAGATCACCCCCCTGGATACGACCCAATGGATGATGGTGTTGAAGATCTCGCTGCCCGTCATCCTGCTGGATGAGCTGCTAAAGTTTACTGCCAGGAACTACTTGGACTTTGGTAAACAGCTGGAGAAGCCAGCCAGCAAAGGCTGCTCCCTGTCTGCATGCGCAGAGGGCATCTCCTGGCCTTTCGTGGCCATCTCCCTGCCCCTGGTGCTGTGGATCTACAGCACCGACACTAACGTGTCCGCCATGTTGTGGCCTTGACTGACTCCAGTACACTACCCTCCCTGTGCACCAGTGTGAAGTGGACATTAACACACATCTAACACAGTTACATTAACTCGGAACAACTCACAGTCAACACTTGGCACCTGCTCTGACGATCAGTCTGTTGTCAGATCCTTTGTATTTAGGACATTTTCACCTCTACATGTTTTTGGGTTGGGGCTGGGGTTTAGTCATATTTTAATGACTTTGACTGACATTGTGTCCATGTATTTTATTTTACCATTGCGCTTTTCCCTCTTTTGATCCCCAGCTTTTGAACAGTTAGAGATGCCCACCGTGTCGGAGCTGTGTGTTGAGCTGTACAGAGAATTTACACTATTTTATAATAATTAATATTTTGTAATTTTTTGGGAGGGGCTATGGGGACAAGAATGCTGGGTGTGAAGAGGATGTAATTCTAAGGACCGTATAGTACAATACTAATTTGGGGGCAAGACTTGAATATATTTGTCCCGGCATGAATCTCTATAGTCATTTTTGAGCTCCATGCATAATCATTCATTATTTTCTGCATTAGGCAGAGCACAGCTACCTCGATGCTGTTAATATGACCATTACTACACATTTGTCTTAACAACCATTTCATAGATTATCATTTAAAGTGTTGAGGTAAGCACCAGTTTGTTTTACTATAGAGACAAAGCCCTCACACACATTTTACCGTTGTTTTTTAAAATATATTTTTCTCTGTTATTGGAAGGAAGAGAGGACAACGATGTTACGGTTTGATTCAGCGCAATCTCTTGATAAAGCCTGTAGTTAATTCATTTACTTGAAGAAAACACAGTTGTCTCTTTTTTTTTTTTTTTTTTAAATTCAATCTCAACATTCAGTCTTGATTTTTGCATCTTAATGACAGTTATGTTTCTAATGTATGTATAATGTGCACATACTGTACTTGAATATGTAAAAAGGCACCAAGAAGCTGTTAGTCTTATCAACTGAGCACAACATGGACGGCCAGTCATTGGAAGAGTCTGTATATCTGTACATAGCACACAAAGTAGATTCTCTGTATAGATTTATTTTGGTTGTTGCTGTCGAAATGCTCCATACATTTACACTAGTTTACTTAGGCGTGGTCCGAGTCTTTCTGCATGCCTGCTCCAATAATACCAGGCCAGTGAGTGCTTTGAGTTTTTTAAAGCTAACTGTTGTTTCTTCCAATGCCTTCCACCTGTTTACCTGCAGAGTGAGTACACTTTGACCTGCATGCCAACTAGCATTCATCTTGATGTGGTTGCACACGCAGCTTTGCTGTCTGTCATTGCTCATGTGAAAATGACAGCGATGACAGCTCTTCAGACTTTTGATAGGACTAGCAGTTTTTTTAAATATATATATAATATGAATGGTACAAGAGTAAGAAGAGGAAAATGCCTTCAGTGTCACCAAGTGCCAGGTACAAGCTTAGTAGAAATAGGATCCTTTTGCATTTGAAACTGTCACAGCTTCACTGGTGCTGGTTATTAATGACTGTAGACTGGCAGCATGTTTTGGTAGACACACTGACATGTACCCACATACCATTACAGGACATGGTGGTATTGTTTTTTTTTTTTGTTTTTTTTAATGTCTTTTTGAAATTGCATTTGTCTTTTGATGTAATCTTCTGCTTGCCTATAGCATGGCCTTAATATATTTGCTCTTTTTCTGAAAAAGACGTATCGTTGCATTTTAAATTATTTGCTGCTCAGATGCTTTTACTTTGGCCTGTGATTCTCATGTCCACTGATTTTGATTCTTGCTCTCTCTCTGCTTTTTCTTTGCAGCAAAGGCCAAGTAAGCCCACCTCTCCTCTAAATTTCTTGCAGAAACTTTGGTTTTGTTTTGTGTTGTGCATGTGTGTTTTGGGCAGCACATCTTACAAGAGCTGCATGTCAGTTAAGTAATAGGAAGACAGAGGCTCATAAAGTTCATACATCCTTTTTATAGAATGGCCATTATTAAAAGCCTGATGAAAACTAGCCACTCCCACCTCAGTCCTTCCATCCTACTGCATGAAGAGCCTCAGATTACGATACAATCCTCATGCCATTTTTTTAGACGAAGATCTTAGTACCGTGTACAGTAAACTGTACTATATTCCATGGTGCATGTCCGCTGAATCAGCCATCTGTTCTACCAGACTTGTGTAATAGACCATGTATAGTATTGGTAAATAGAATAGACATTCGTCAGATAGTACAAATGTTAAATAAGCTCAAAAAAACAGTTCATCTTTCCTAAGGAAATACTTTTATGGGATATTTAAAAACCAAACAGCCTTTTTTTCTTTTCTTTTTTTGCTTTGCACTGAAATGTGCAACATGTTTGGAGCAGATTTTGCCATATCTGGGAAGGCGGACGTGCAGCGGTGCAGTGACGCATACGCTTTACCATGAAAATGGCAGGCAGTCCTTCCACTGGCAGTTTTTGCCAAACTGCTGTACTGTATTTTCTGAGATGATTGTATAATGTATCACATGAACTTTGGTTTCAGGTAAATAAAACTATCATACATGAAGCGTTTACTCACTGTTCTTCCTGGTGTCATTGGAGATTCACTTCATATTTTATAGAAACTGGACTACCACATTCATGTCAAGTGAGTGTTTAATAATTTTATTATGCACTTTAAAAATATGTACAAAATGCTATAAACATTTGTCTTGAAATGGTTAAGTAACACTTTCCAACTTAAGTCATGGTAGGGTTATTTTTTTGATAGAAAGGCAGATTCAACAGACAACACGCACCAAAATAAGCATGTACATTACGTGACACATTCGTGGTAAAATGAAGAGGATACATTTTAAAGAGCAGCAGAAATGTGGTACAGTCACTTTTTCACAGACTCCCCATTTGCCTGTCAGAGTCACAACATCAGTTCATAACCTTCACTGCAGCAAACATGCGAGCCAGGCTCAAACGCAACACCTTCAAAATCTCTGCCTGTCCCTCCTGTAACATATGTGAAGGATAACTACAGCCGTTTTTGGCCTGGACAAAACTTTGCCATCACACCAGTTAAATGCTTCAGTCTACACTTCCTGGTACACGTCTTGCCTGGGAACAGCTCCCCAGTATGCTGAACAACTCAACCTCAACATAGGATCCCAATCAAGTCTTTTAACACACTGACACTCACTGTGTAGTACGTATAAGTGAAGTTGTACTTTGCACTACCTGGATGTATTTGTTCAGGCACACAAAGACAGCCAGCAAAGATGAAACAAACAAGTGCTGAAGAAATGGCCAAAGTAGAGATATTATGCTTTTTTTTTTTTTTTTTAAACAAACATAGCAAATCAAGATGTTGCACAACACATCTTGATTTTCTCTGAGGTTGAGTGTTTGCTGGTCCTGTTAGACTGTACTGGACGGCTGAACAGACGAGGAAACGAGCCTCAGTCAGCTCCACAGTGAAGTGGCTGATAACGTTATCAGATGATGGGAAAAGAGCATCAGAGGCCACCTAGTCCTGTTTGACGACCCAGACGGTTGAACTCTTCCCACAGGCTGCGGGGTGTTAGAAGATGGAGCTGACAGTGTATCCTTCAGTGTCCGGGGTCACTGCATACCGAACCACTGTTCCTGATCAGCCCACTGCGCCGCTTCACTGTCACTGCCCTCCAGGTCTCCATCCTCTCCGCTGCCCTCCATGTCGTCGCCGTCCAGCTCCACCGTGGCATCTGTGGGACTCTCCTCCTTCTCCATCTTCTGCATGCCCTCTAGAGACTTCTGGTCATTGGGATCAAGGCTTCGGAAAGAAAAAATAAAAACAAAAAATTTGTCTCGTGCTCTGATTGGTACCAGCCTCACAAAGTGGCTAAAAATATCTGTTACAGCAGCATCTAACAATCTAATTCAAGATTCATTCAGATTCCAATTCAAGAAGTAAAAGTAAAAAAGCAATCTCTGCTTACCTTAGTGCTATGCTGTACTGATCCATGGCTTCTTGGTAATCGTTGACGGCCACCAGGAAATCTCCCAGCATTCTGTGCAGGACACAGTCACTCTGATTGGCCAGTGCACAGCGGAGCAGAGCGATGCCCTCTTCGTGTTTCTGTTCCCGACCTTCACAAAAAAAACAGGACGCTTTCACTTCTACCCGTCTACCAGTATTCACTGTGTTCAGTTAATTTAATGAATTTTTCGTTTCTTAAAGATCAGTAACAGTTGTACGTACTGAGGAGTTCTGCCTTTTTCACCACAGCCTTGGTATAGTCGGGTCTCTGGGCCAGAGCTTTGTCCAGCAGGGTTTTGGCTTTCTCCTGAGTCACAGGATCTTCCAGGCACACTGTAGCAAGGATGGTCAGGGTCTGTGCATTGGCTCCCAGGGTCTTATAAATGTTATTGGCCATCCCCATAGCCTCTCGAATCCCATTGGATGCCAGGTAACAGTCGATCAGACCTGTGAGGGGACAGTCACTCAGTCAGTACGAGCAGAATAGAATAGAGATAAACACATTTGAAAAGAGCAGAGATCATATAAGGACGTCATAAAAAAGCCAAACGTGCCTTCATAGCAGTCGAGCCGGCAGGGTGCCAGGCGCATGGCTTCTCTGAAGTGGATGATGGCTTCTTGAACGCGACCCATGTTCCTCAGTGCTGCCCCCTTCAGCAGGAGCGCCTGTACACTGTTGCTGTTCAGCTGGATGGCCTTGGCTCCCAGGTAGAGGGCTCGGGAGTAACGCTTGCTATAAAAGCTGTGACAGCTGAACAACAGATATAATTCAAAGCGTTAGCAGAAACATTCAAAAGAACAGTTACCCATCTGTTATAGTTCAGTCTACCTGACATAACGCGGGTCTCAAGCAGAGGCCTATATAAGGCTGCCCACTCAGACTCACCCAGAGATCACCCAGGGTTCTGCATGCTGGTCTGAAATATTAAACAATCGTCCCCCCAGGACTTCGACATCCTCCAAGTGTCCTTCGCGAGCCATCAGGTATCCATAAACATCCATTCCTGCAAACAACATACTGACATTTGACCTGGACAGCAGAAAGTCCTGTGATGTTTCTATGTCTTGTTTAAGACGGCTCAGACTTTCACAGAGTGAAGCCGTGCAAACATCCTCAGCTGAGGGCACACACAATGATCGTCAATCAGGCCATGAAGACGAGATAGTCCTCAGAGCAAAATACATTTGTGACAGATGATAAGTCACTATCAATGAACAACAACAAACCTTTAATGAGATATGGGTCCAGCATCTGGGCTTGTTCAAATTTGAGGATGGCATTCTTGGTGTCACCTGCCCTGAAGTAGACATCTGCCAGGCTCACCAGGAGGTCCACGTTGTCCCGCAACAGAGACTTCTTCTCAAGAGAGCTGAGACAAAATGAGGGAGGGATGCAGATACATCACATAAGACAGGACTGTCCTGTTAAAAAAGGAACAGTAAGCTTCACTGCTCTGCTCACCAAATAGTGTTGATGGCTCTTTGATTGTCTCCTGCATGTATGAAGGCGTACGCTTTGACCCAAACTGAGAGCCAGTCCAGGTTGGGGATACTCTGAATCACATCCATAGTCATGGACGCTACTTCAGCTCCTTTCACTGATAAAGAGAGAAGACCTGAAAGGAAAAAAAGCAAAGTTCACTTATAAAGTGAGTTTCACAAACAGTTCTGTCACATAGCCTTAAAAAGTCCAAGCAGAACTTTTATGATCATATGTGTGTGTCACATTCAAGAGCCTGTACGTGTAAAACGTGGAGAAAGATTTAAGCAGGTACAAGTGTCTCAGCAGATTAAATGTTGTTTGCTGAATGAAGAGGTCCCTGTGACCACACATACCAATGATGGCATCCAGAGCGAGGGGACACTGTCTGAGGACTTCTTTGTAGCTTGTCACTGCAGAACGCTCCTGACCAGCTTTCCTGTACAGGTTAGCCAACATCATGTTGATCTGAGACGGAAGAAAACAATAACATGAATTTTTACACCGTTCTCTATTAAAGCTAATGAGCTCAGAAATGTACAGAAAAAAGGAGCCAGGCCTGGGGTTGGGGCTCGCAGGCAAGCGCCTGGTGGCAGGTGGCCGGGTCCGGGACCCGAAATGGCGACGTGGGCCCGCCTTCCAGTAGGCTCACCACCTGCAGGAAGGTCCATGAGGGGCCGGTGCAATGTGGTTTGGGTAGCAGTCGTGGCAGGGGGCCTCGACGACCCAATCCCTGGACCAAAACTCTGGCCATAGGGACATGGAATGTCACCTCGCTGGGGGGGAAGGAGCCTGAGCTCGTGCGGGAGGTTGAGAGGTACCTGGCTAGAGA
>JAKKUS010000114.1:0-42263 GCA_023238725.1 Scortum barcoo
GTGTTTATGACCGTGTGATCCGACTACACGTGTATTTCCCATCATTGTCACATCCTGCGATGTCTTATAGTAAGAGAAAGATAGATGAATGAATGTGTGTGTGTGTGTGTGTGTGTGCTGGCTAAACTGAATCGCAATGTAGTGCGCTATAAACTGAGTACGGGTTTTTTTTATTTAATCTGTAAGCGCGATGTAAGAGTTTTATGAACGAATGACTTTTTATGAACGAATTAAACTGAATGAATTGAAATGTAGTAGGATTGTTTAATTTATCTAATGAATGTGTGTGCCTTCATCAACATAGAAACGACTGCTTTGGCGTTGTTATCTGCTGCTTTTTTTCCTGAGGTTAAACTGAATGAATGAATTTAACTTTAGAACGGTAAAAGTACGTCTAGTAGAAGAAGAAGATTTTGAAATTGCGCTGCGGAGTCCTCGCGAGTGAATACAATGAGGGCGCCACTTAGACGAGACGCGCTAGTCACTTCAGATGAATGTGATCCGGCGGATCGACAGCCATTTGTCTCATAGTAAACCCCCACCGGTATAAACAAATGCCGGATCCCAGGTGTGTATAGCGTGTTTATGACCATGTGACCCGACTATACGTGTATTTCCCATCATTGTCACATCCTGCCATGCCATGTCTTATAGTAAGAGAAAGAGATAGCCATTTGTCTTATAGTAAATAAATGACAAACAAAGGCCGAATGTGTTTATGACCAATAGTGTTTGCATGGGGGGGCTATGAAGCTGTGACCGACCACTTGTTAGTAGTCCGCATGTCTGATGATTTTCGGGGAACACAGGGAAGAAGCGAGACCAGGCGGAGGGCCAGACGGTGTTGGTAACAAGCAATTGAATAGAGTTCATCCAACTTAATTTTAATAAGTTATATTAACTCTACTGAATCTGATCAGATATAAATAAATATTTAATTTTTTTCAAATGAAAAGTCTGCATTGCTTCAACTCAATTGTAAAGAAAGTCAGTTTATCCAACTTAAGTATTTGCCTCATTCAAAAGTAAATTCTACACATTTACAACCTAAAATCATAGCTTCAAAGATTGTAACGTTTGTTGTAACAGCAATGCATAAAGATAGTTTGTAAATAGTCAGCAACAGCCCAAAATTAACAGAAGCAATTCTCAACCACTTATCAAAGCAGTTGATCATGAACAATTAATTAATGAAACAAGCAATATAATGCCTTATTAAGCCGGCTAAATCTGAAAGCAATCCAACATTTAACAAGCTGTCTAACCAGGCATCTGTTTATGAACTTTTACCAACCCACTATCACTTTGGGCAAATATGGCCTTCAACATACAAGGCACACAAAGGTATTGTTTCATTCAATGTTCACAACTGTTTTTAAGATACATTTTCTGTAAAGCAAACAGCATGGTGGAATATATTTTTGAGCTCTAACCAGTAACTGCTCATGCTCAAGAGTCAAGTGCTATGTAACTTTTTGTTTCAAAAACCTGAAAAGCAAAATCTCTCAATTTGAGGGAAACATTTTTTATATTGGGCCAGATCTTAGAAGATCTCAGAAGTCTTTGGGCCAGGGGACCATTATAGTCCTTACTGTAAACTGTGAAGTCTACCATACAAGCTCTGAAGTCTGAACTTTGTAGGACATCTTGTGTGGATCAAGCTGCATGAACACCTTCTGGAACACTTCAAATGTGAAACGTGGAGAGGCTTTGGATAAGCTAGGTTGAGTATGTACACCAAACCTAGAAGATGGGCACAAGCTGAGGCAACTGAAGTCAGGTCATGCAACACCTCCATTCCCTCTATGACAATGCCAATGTCTGCTGGAGGCTCTTGCAGTCCTTCTCCCTCCTTACGAATAACAAACACTGCCGTGGTAAGTTGCTCCAGGTCCCTCTGGACATCCTCTGCACTGTTGTCCTAAAGTAGAGTACACAGCACAAACAAGAAGTCACTTTTCAAAACAATTACCTGAAATAAATGCCTTGTGTGTGTGTAGACTGAGAGAGAAATACAACTCATGATGAGACAAATCAAAGTACTAAGATGCAAGGAGTCATGATGAAGGGCAAGACATTTATATAGCATGATGATTTTCTAATGTTTAAAACCAGTTTAGACATGGTTTAAATGTTAAATTACGCAAGTGTGCAATCCCACTAACGTCTCTGCTACCTTACTTGGACTTCTGGCACATCCTCATATTTGATATTAATATATAATACTTTCACAGTTTCACAGATAATGTTGTGATGTTAGACAATCAGCACGGCTGTTAAATGGCAGTTAAATGTTAAATAAATAACATACTAGTAACCAATCTACTGTTTATTTGAAAAGATGAGCTGATGCATGTTGAAACTGACAACATATTCACCTAATAAGGTCATCTGCATCTTCTCCCAGGAAGATAATGAGAGCGTTTCAGGACACACTCCCTCTGAAGATGGATGTCATCAGCCTGGAACAACATTATCATCATTACTATTTTCCAAATCTCCTAATAAATGTATCCTTAACTCTTCCGCATAGTGTTCACAGTAAGAGGCCGCATCACATTCTGGCTCCATTGTGACTCCTTAACACATGGTGGATACCACTCTAACCAGTCAATGTGTCCACAGGGTATTTAAGATTTGGTCTTAACACTTGTCCTAAACCAGCTATCATTACCAGTCATGTGCAGTAGATAGACATTTTATGATCATAACATGAATAAATATACAGGTTAAGGACAGTTGTTCCTGTAGTGAGAACAAGTGGACATTTAACATTAAACTTGGAAAGTTGGAAGCAACAAAATGTCATATTCAGGTACAGCAACACACTATCATCTCTTGTAACATATAAAACATCACATCACATTGGACTTAAACTGTCAGAATATTGAGAAAGCAGAACCTGTGACTAGATGCAGTGGACTCTGGGAAAAATGAGAGCACAACGGGGCAAATCTTGAGATGCAGGAAACACCAGTTAATTATTAGCATAAATTTATCATAGACTATCACTCCTAAGGAGTTTTTAAATTACATAATGTTTAAATTCTGATTGCCTATTTCAATGAGGGTGAGCATTGGTGAAATATATACCTGGTCTAAAGTTTGTATGATGTTTGCTGTTTTTTCACGTTTTGCTCCTCCTTTGGCCTGGATAATGTGTATCAAACTGATCCGAGTACTTGTCAAGCTGGGCCAAAAACGTCTGCTCAAGGGGTAGAGCCACGAAGCCTCTGGAATTCCGCATTGATCTGAAACATAAAAAGATATAGTGGATACTCCACCATGCATTAAAAGAAACAAAAGGTTTTTCAACAGGTGCACACACACACACACACACACTTTTAACAGTCAAGTATTCTCCACGACTGCCAAATATCAATCCTCATATGTCAGAACTAAAAATGCTACATCTTAATACTTCTTAATAATAAATAATAAATCTCACTCACGACATAGGATGACTAGTCAAAATTATCAGTAACATCATCAACACTCCTACCTCCTTCTCTCGGAAAAGTGCAGACCATCTCTCCATAAAGTCCTGAACCAATGGTCCTTGGTTCACCACTTCCTGTTGCCTGTAGGCAAATGTGCGAGCCATTTTGTCTGCAATGACGCCTTCATTGTTCCTCCTTTTGGATCTCCTTGAGAAGTTCAAGTCTGACTTTTTCAAGACTTTCTTGAGTCTCTCCAACAGGGAAGGATGGATAAAAGTTAGCTTCAGCTCGTTTTGGCTTTTTTTACTTTTCTGGTAGGGAAAATAACTGTAGTTGCTTTAGATTTTAAAGAATTTATAGACACCTCTGGACAGCTCTGCACTTTGAGCTGAGTTCTATAGTTCCCCATTTTGTACATCAGTCTCTGTTTCCAACCATACCATAGCAGCCAGTAAAGGAGCCATGGTTCTTTCAAACAAGGATGCTTTTTTGATTAAGGCCTCTGCAACTGCATAAAAATGTGCATCTTCTGGGTAAGCTTTGTATTTGTAAATTTCTTCTGCTACGCTATTCAAGATATCTGACTTCATTCAGGGAGGTGACAGCCATCACATTTTGTGGCTCACCTGATACTCAGTGTTTCCCTTTTCAAGCTGGAGCTCAGTATCATATGAAAATCTTGGAACTGGAAAGTCCTCTGGCCACTGTTGAGTTTGAGATGACACAGGATGAGTGTATCATTGGATGCAAAAGCACCACTGTCACCCGAGTCAAGGGGAAAAAATGAGATGATGCTGTCTCACCGGCACTGATCAAAGGTGGAATTGTTTCTGGATGGATCACCTTGATTGTTTCCAAATCTTTCAGTTCAGTTGTTGAAATGAGATTGAAGTAGCCATTGCCAAAGTCTTCATCCATATATCGTAACCTTATGTTGTCCTTTAATCCGAAAGTATCCTTTACCTTGCTGAGAAACTTATCTATTGAGTCTGGTATACCATTTGGAAGAGTCAGTTTTTCAGTGTTGTTCTCCCCCAAGATCACCCTGAGTCTTGCATGCTTTAAACCAGTCATGGCAGTCTGGGGAAAAGACACAAGCACAGTTAACGCTTTTGGTTAGCAGGACATAGATTTTTTCTTTGTAAACAAAAACAAATAAATAATAAAAAGTGGGATAAAAACATTGCCATTGTAAAGCTTTATGTATTTTAGACAGCTTATGACCTGCTTGTTGTTCACACACAGCAATATTAATCAATATATCATCAGTGTGACTATATCTTTTGTTTCTGTGTAATAAAATCAATTACAGTCTCACCCTTTAAACATGGATGTATCTTTTTAATGTGACAAGACGCATTCCTCCAATTCTGTAGTCTGTCAGTATGGGGTATGTATGGGTATGTATCACAGAATTGTCGCGGCTCAACAAGTTCCACTTCCTGCCTGGTGATGTTTTCAGATCAAAAGATCTGTAATGTTCAATATACCACCCACTGAGCTTCTTCACTATGAAGATTGACTTGTCTTGCAGTATAACCATTTGGAGAATTTCACAGAACTCTGGCAATCCTCCCAGTGAGCCATGGATCAAAATCATCCCACACTTGTAGTGTAGTCCATTGTGTGTCACACTTTTAGCCAGCCACTTTTTAACTGTCGGATCAATTGTGGATAATGTTCCACAAAATGGTGCTTAGTTTTAAGTTCACAGCTAGTCTTGAAATCTAATTTGATGCTCTTGCTCTTGCTCTTGCTGATTTTACTTTGTGTGACTTGTATGTTGAAGGCCATATTTGCCCAAAGTGATAGTGGGTTGGTAAAAGTTCATAAACAGATGCCTGGTTAGACAGCTTGTTAAATGTTGGATTGCTTTCAGATTTAGCTGGCTTAATAAGGCATTATATTGCTTGTTTCATTAATTAATTGTTCATGATCAACTGCTTTGATAAGTGGTTGAGAATTGCTTCTGTTAATTTTGGGCTGTTGCTGACTATTTACAAACTATCTTTATGCATTGCTGTTACAACAAACGTTACAATCTTTGAAGCTATGATTTTAGGTTGTAAATGTGTAGAATTTACTTTTGAATGAGGCAAATACTTAAGTTGGATAAACTGACTTTCTTTACAATTGAGTTGAAGCAATGCAGACTTTTCATTTGAAAAAAATTAAATATTTATTTATATCTGATCAGATTCAGTAGAGTTAATATAACTTATTAAAATTAAGTTGGATGAACTCTATTCAATTGCTTGTTACCAACACCGTCTGGCCCTCCGCCTGGTCTCGCTTCTTCCCATGTGTTCCCCGAAAATCATCAGACATGCGGACTACTAACAAGTGGTCGGTCACATAGCCCCCCCATGCAAACACTATTGGTCATAAACACATTCGGCCTTTGTTTGTCATTTATTTACTTTATTTACTATAAGACAAATGGCTGTCTCTTTCTCTTACTATAAGACATGGCATGGCAGGATGTGACAATGATGGGAAATACACGTATAGTCGGGTCACATGGTCATAAACACGCTATACACACCTGGGATCCGGCATTTGTTTATACCGGTGGGGGTTTACTATGAGACAAATGGCTGTCGATCCGCCGGATCACATTCATCTGAAGTGACTAGCGCGTCTCGTCTAAGTGGCGCCCTCATTGTATTCACTCGCGAGGACTCCGCAGCGCAATTTCAAAATCTTCTTCTTCTACTATAGACGTACTTTTACCGTTCTAAAGTTAAATTCATTCATTCAGTTTAACCTCAGGAAAAAAAGCAGCAGATAACAACGCCAAAGCAGTCGTTTCTATGTTGATGAAGGCACACACATTCATTAGATAAATTAAACAATCCTACTACATTTCAATTCATTCAGTTTAATTCGTTCATAAAAAGTCATTCGTTCATAAAACTCTTACATCGCGCTTACAGATTAAATAAAAAAAAACCCGTACTCAGTTTATACCGCACTACATTGCGATTCAGTTTAGCCACACACACACACACACACACACACACACATTCATTTCATCTATCTTTCTCTTACTATAAGACATCGCAGGATGTGACAATGATGGGAAATACACGTGTAGTCGGATCACACACGGTCATAAACACGCTGTACACCGTTTGTTTACTATAAGACAGATGTCTTTTATGACCTCCGGTGGAAGTAATGAAAAAAATAAATAAATAAAGGCCGTAAATAAGGGGGGCTCCGGAAGTGGGGGCCGGAAGTGTACACGCACATATGTGCACGCGCGTGCTCATGTACATGCACGCGCAAAGCTGCCATATATACTACTTAAGATCCTCTGTATCAGCCTCAGGGGGTAGCTTACACAACAACAACTAGAGGCAGTGAGAAATCTGACTTTCCTCTGACAACTACTGCTTAAACCTCAAAGACAAGTAATCAAACGATGACCAGTGATGAAAAGAAGCTAAAAAAAGAATCTGACTGAGCTTGAGATAAAGGAAGAATAACACCAGATCAAAACACACTCATTATTCAGAAAGCAGAGAATCATTTGTGTGTTTTAGTCATAAACATATCAGTCAGTAATTAACAATGAAGCTGGAAACCAACTGTGGAGACAAAATACCTCTGGAGGCTGGACCAGCAACTGGGCAGGCTGACTGGAGATCGGAAACAGTGCAGAGTTGGGTTAGGGTTGGTCTTGTAAGGATCACCAACAGGAGACCAAAGTTCAGGCTGGGAACAACTGATAGAGACCCACAAAGTTCAGACTGGGCATCAGCGGGCATAGTCCAAGGGGGAAACAGAGGCTGGTGTTGGCAGGGCCACTGACAAAGAGGAACCAGGCGCTGGTGCTGACCACCAAACAACAGCCAAACTGCGGACAGAGAGGAACCATTGGCTTGTATTGGCCAGAGGAACCAGGAGCAAATGTCCTGCCCATTAGTAGAGCCCATTAGTGGACAACTGACAGGGAATGAGGAAAGACTGGTGGAAACGTCAAACATTAGTGCAAGTGCAAGACATCTTGTGATAGCCCAGTGATTGTGTAAGTATTAGAATCTTACCTTGTACGACTATCCTTGGTGTGCTGGGCAGGGCATCTGCCTGGGTGGGGTAAATCTGTATGAAGAAGTCAAGCTACTCAACTTTGAAATATTAACAATAAGGATGAAGAAAGTTTGGCACAATCAATGACGATTGTTCCGTGATGTTTGACTTATATCTCAGGTCCTCAAAATATGGGTTATTTTCATTTTCAGTCCCCTTGAAAGTTGGGAAAGATTCCATTCAATCTGTCCCAAAAAAATCAATAGAGATAATTTATTAATTTCTTAAATAAATTTACTAAATCCGTTTGCGTAGAGTGTGTTCCAATATCCCAGCAGATCGAAATATAAAACACAACCTGTGCATTATCATGGCTATATAATGAAACAATGACTTTCATCAGTGAGTCTTCTTTGTCCTTGAAGAAGGTCCTCATCACGAGTGTGGCAGTGAGAAAGAATCTCCAGGATCAGTTTTGATGTCAGCATGAACTGTCCTCACTTCTTTTCTCTAGCAGAGCAGCTAAACCTTAGAGATCTGGAGCATCCTTCTTCCTTTTCCAGCCTCAGACTCTCAAATGGAGTCTTGAATCTAGTTCAAAGCCTGTAAGTATGCTTAAATGCCATATCTGGAGCCCCTTCATGGACAGGACAGGCCATTCAATTTAATTCAATTCAGAGATCCAATTCATTTCGGCTTTGGTCTTACTGCGGGCAAAAACACACACTCTTCTATGATTTGTGTGTCCAGACATCATTAACCAATCTGCGTTCATTGCCATGGTAACGACGCAGGCGTCCGTTACTACGTGCGCTGGTGACGCGTCTTTCCATTGTGGAGGCATGAAGAAAATAGATCCGTCTTCACAACCTGCAGACTGTCACTCTGCCCTCCGTCGATATTAGTTGAATATTGGGTATTGAAAGCACAGGGAGAAATCCAGTTGTTTTGAAAAAGGAGGTTTAAAACACATTTCCTGCATTTCTGCACCACCTAACCTCTTGGATTAAACCACCTGCATTATCAATAAGATTGAGAGTGCTATAAAAATCTAGAATGCTTCATGAACAATATACAACTGGGCGGGTCAGGGCAGGATTATTAGGACTGACGTGGATGTTTGAAATGATATGCAGCCTCAGATAAAGTAGGATTAGAATGTCTTGTGCCAGAGACTTCTGAAAATTACACCACGATCAGATAAAATAGAAAAACAAAAGCAGTAATGTACATGATATTGAAAAGAGAGAGAGAGAGATTGAAGGTACTATTACGCATGGTATTGATAGTAATATTGATGAGGATGTTTAAAATAATGGTAGGTTGCAGGTTACCACAGCATCATCAAGGTCAAATATAGACAATTGATGCTTCAGATATGATAAATCTGATGGTTGATTTCCATTATACTCACAAGGCCATCTTCAGAGCCTAGAAATGGCAACAAAGCACAGATCATTTGGATGATTTTAGTGATATCAGTCATGTTACACAGTAATCAAGGCACCAATACTTTGGATTCCTTGGTGCACTCTAAGACAACAAGCTGCAACTTAATTTTAATAAAAAAGTGTTTTAAAAAAGTGTGGAGTCAGAGGCCCAAGCAGGTTCATTCAATAGGCACCTGTCTTCTCCTATGTTCTATTTTTAGCTCATGATCACAGTGAAGCTCAGTGATTCTCACCTTTGTACACAGACTCCTGCGTGGACTGACAGACTGAGACTGACAGCTAAAGCATCCTCTTGCAAAGCTGTTGTTGCAAAAAATGTCTGTTACTCATTACATTTTGGCGTTACTTTGCATCTCCACAGCACAGACGCAGAGGAGAGCGAGTGAGACATAGGACGTTATGCAAACTATGAGGCCACATGTGGTCATTATATATCAAGTTATTATCCAGTGAAGCTGCAGAAGATCATAGGTGTAATGTTAGTGCAAAAGCCTATGTCATGCAAAAGAAACAATAAAATATGCAGTGAAATTAGACTCAAAACAGTCACAAATGCATGTCACATGATCTACAAATGAAAACTCAGATTTACAAATGTGTACCAGTTGTGCCTAATTTTGGACACTCACAAATGCGTGTTCCAGGGTCATCTGGGCTTTCAGTGACTTTGTGTGTAATTTCAAAGTTTTAAACAAGGTTTAGATAAGCAGCTGCTGGTGGGCTTTTTCATCTGCAAGGCAAAAAGACAGTCAGGCAAAAAGCGCACGTCCGTGCTGGTGGCCAAACATGTTGCAGTGGGGTTAATAGGTATAAATAATAGTAGATATAATATTCATGATGATGTTCAGTGTCACCTTAGAGTGCAGACTACTTTAAGTTTAAGTGTTAAAGCAGTTTAAGTGTCTGGTAAATATAAAATTAATCTTAAATTTGCAGTTCTCCCAAGGTCTGGTGCAAATATAAAATTAATCTTAAATTTGGTAAGCTGGTGCTGTCCTAAAAAAAAAAAAAAAAACATTTTTCATAAACTATGTTATAATATTTCTGTAGAATTGTTTTTACAAATTAAGCTTTAAAACAAAAAGACATGGATTGTGGAAGAAGCTGCCAGATGTGTACTCTTGTACTATGATGATGTCTTCCTCTTTAGTAAGAAGTAAGAGAGCACCCTCTATGGTTGAACATGTATAACAACATCATGATAGGTCTAATTTTCAATTCTTTCATTCATTCGACTGAAAGTCATTCTTACTTGATTTTAATCATTTCTTGGTATGAATGGTTGTCATTTTGTCTCTCCACTGGCTGGTTTTTCAGTGGCTGATCTGACAGGACACAGCTCTTTGTAATATGAAACCCATAAATAGGAAAGGTTGGCCAGTGTGAAGGAACTCAGATTCAGATTCAGATTTCCTTTATTAGTCCCACAGTGGGGAAATTTACAGCGCAACAGCATCAAACTGCACATGTTGTGTTCCTGTCAGGGGTCAAATATAGTAACTCTTGTTTCTGTGGAGATTCAATGCAATACAATGTATTCAACTGATAAAATTAATAAAAAACTAATGCTAATAATGAACATTAACCCTGAGATCTCCAGGCAGGGAGTTCGACAGACAGACAGAAGGCCTAAGCACCTTCAAGGCTCATTAGGAGCCTATCACACACGTAGGCTAGAGCCTGTTAATTTAAGTCTTTAAAAACAAGCAGCAAAAGCAATTCTTAAACTGACAGGTGACCAGTGGGGGGCAGCAAGGATGCTGTAATGTAATCATTTCACTTGCGTCTGTCTCTTTGGTTCAGATCTTTGCAGCAGCACTATGTTGTCTTTGGCTTGGCTTTTGACAGGTGAAACCAGAGTAAGGTGTGTTGCAATAATCAGAGGTGGAGGAGAAGAGAGCATGATCGTTTCTAGATCGACAGAGGAAATGGGTGACCTGAGCTTGCTGAAATGTCTAAGTTGGACAAAAGAGAACTTTAGTGCGCAAAACACAACTCTGGGTCAAAAATAACTTTATTCAAAACATAATAAATTAGATGACGCACTGAGACTAGATGAGAGATGGTTTATGCTACTGGTACTGCAGCCAGAGGGTGTAATTATAATTATTTCTATACAACCTTTGTTGGCAGACAGCTTTAAGAGGAATAGAGTTGCATAGCATCCATGTTACTGTGCAAGTCGATATTGTATCTATACATGATTAAATGATTGTCATGTCAATGTTATGTGATAAACTTGTATGTGACTTTTGTCTTCTCAGGCTGTTCTATGAATACTTGTTTTTGTGACACATGTACTGAATATTTATACATATTATAACTTATAGCTTAACTTAACTTATATTATAACTTACCATATTTGAGGCAAGATTTAAGTGTGGCACATTTCATTACAGGGAAATTCAATGTGCTTAACTTCAAAATGTATATAGCACATAAACCATGCAGAAGAATTCAGAAATGTAAAAACAACATTCAGTACACATTACATTATAAAATGTGAGAAATCTTTTAAATCTTTTAAGCTGGTATTGAAATAATCTGATATATTAGCAAAGATTACATTAGTTTACACTATGAAAAGTCATATTAATACACAACATAAATAGTTTCTGGTCAGTGGAACATTAAAGTGTGTAAAAATGACACTTGTAAACCCAACAGCTGTTTCTACAGCTACATATTTATACCTGTTGATTATGTTTTTCTAGATAATCAACCGGTATGCAAATAATCCATCACCATCTCCATGCAATGTAAATAATGTCCTTGACTTGTCAATTTATAGACTGAAGCTTTGGGGAGAAAACTGAAGCTGTGAGTGACAAATTAAAGGTTAATCCTAAATGCCTGACCCCTACAGTGAGAGGATCTGTTGGCTCTGTTGTGATGTGGGGGCCGTTTTACTGGCATTGCTTGGGTCCATTTGACCCCATAGAGGGAAGGGTCACTGTGAATCAGTCTAAAGTTGCTCTGAGTGATCACCTTTACCCTGTGATGAAACATTTCAATTCTAATAGAAGTGGTCTCGGAGAATCAATGCCAAGGAGCTTTGAAGCTGTTCTGGGGGAATGTGGTAGCCCAACACTTTACTAAAATGCATTTTTAGACACCAGTTGTTTCCCTTTAATTTGTCACCCACCTATACCCCATGTGCTTTCATTATTTTTCTGATGTCATAGGCTAAACTTCAAACTGACAAAATAAACAAAATAATTAGATAATAAATATCTATATATATCTATCTATATACATAATATACATAGTCCATCTTATTGAA
Source organism: Scortum barcoo (assembly GCA_023238725.1). NCBI lineage: Eukaryota > Metazoa > Chordata > Actinopteri > Centrarchiformes > Terapontidae > Scortum > Scortum barcoo. The sequence continues at coordinate 12,210 of JAKKUS010000114.1, forward strand.
TCAGTCAGAGTAGCTTAAACAGCCTCAACAGGATTAGTCACATTCCTTATAAATGTTTGAGTTTCTTTTCAGGTCAGTTGATGATTCTCAACTCACAGTTTTAGTGTATGAAAGGTTAATGTGAGCACAAGGGATCTATTCTTCCTTATCTTGTTTCACTTTGTTAATGATCTACTATAACAGACTGAATACATTAAACAAGCAGAGAACGGTCACCACCCTTTATAAAACTTAAGCTTTTCTTTCTCTGCTAGCTCCTGGATAATCGCATACTCCCGATTTCCCGGATGCACTCCAGTTCTTAACTTTTTGTTTTTGAGTTTTTCCCAGTAATGACTCCAGTTTCCATCTCCGTCTGCACCAAAGCCAAACACATGGACCTGGGAAAACAAAAATAAGCACACAGCAACCACTAAAATATATAATGTCTTAATGATCAAACTATACAAACAGCAGAGCTTTAGACTCTCAGGCCAGAGGAGCCAACCAGTATGAGTTAGCTAGCTAAGACAAACTTGAAACAATCCAAAGTTAGTAGATTTTGTGCATAACCTGTGTCTAACCAGAACTTCATCAAATACTCTCCAGATACCATGAATCATTTCTATAATGGCTGTGAGAGTCACATGGAAAACCCCCAATTAATAGACATTTAATAATTACCTCGTCACAAATATGCAGGGACAGAACCAAAGCCATAAAGCCAGTGGATGGATACCTGCCCTTTTTTTCCAGCCACACATCATGAACATATCTCATGAAGGCTGGATTGATCACCATCACCTGTTAAGAATCAGAATCAGCCTTTAAGCTTTGTTTCAGGAACTGTTTGCAGCCAACAAACAGCTGTTGAATGCATTCAAAGTGATACTCACCAAATCCTTGTTAGCTTTGATGTTTGCCTTTACTGACCTGTTGAGAAAATCATAAAATGTTATATTTGTGATCATATGAACTATTTAATATGCTTTCTCAGGTTAAATGATGAACGAATGAATGATAAAATGAATGAACAGAAACCAAAAAGAAAACCAAAGCAGACATGGTCCTATACTATCAGACCACTACTTAGTATCATTTGAATTCCTATTACAGGACTATGCACCACTAGGAAAAAAATTTGTGTTCACTGGATGGTTACCCGAATTGTACTAGGACTAAATTTAAGGAAGCAATTCCGACAGCATTAAAGTCAGTAAGATTTCCTAGTATCTCTGATGACTCTCATGTTTATTTGAACTCCTCCCAAATTGACCAACTTGTTAGTAACACCATGGACTCACTCAGAGGCACTCTGGACTCTATTGTGCCCCTTAAAAAGAAAGATTATAAAACAAAAGAGATTGGCACCATGGTTTAACTCTGCAACTTGCAGCCTGGAAAGTCTCTCAAAACATATAGGAAAGCCCTGTGTAATGTAGCCAGACTGACACAGAGCCATAGCTCTATTGAACCCTGCATGCATCCCCTTAAGTTTAAGTAGTAATGATTTCATGAGCTTCTTTAATGACAAGATTTTGAATATTAGGGACAAAATTTGTCAGTCAGGATCTGCCCTCGTTAGACTCCGATCTATCTAACGTGCCTTCAGACTCAGGACATTTAGCAGAGCAGATACATTAAAACCTGTCACAATTGCTTAGACAGTTTTATTCCAATTGGCCTTCCCGAATTATCCTTGTTAGTTTCATCAATCGAAAGCAACAACTTGTCTCCTACACCCTGATCCCAACTACGCTGCTTAAGGAAGTTTTCCCATTTATTGGTACATCGCTGCTGCATATTATTAATCTGTCTCTGGTGTCAGGCTTTGTACCCAAGTCTTTAAAGTAGTAAGTAGTAGTACAGTAAAAGCTGTAATTAAACCATTGATCAAAAAAACCTACACTTGATGCAGATGTGTTAGCCAAATTACAGACCAATATCCAACCTCCCATTTTTGTCTAAGATCCTAGAGAAAGCCGTTGCCAGCCAGCCATTATTATGTAATTATCTCCACAGTAATAGTCTTTTTGAAGTTTTTCAGTCAGGATTTAGAGCTCACCATAGCACAGAAACAGCACTTGTGAAAGTCACCAATGACCTGTTGACAGCATCAGATAGAGGGCTTCTGTCTGTACTTGTCCTGTTAGACCTTCAGTGCTGCCTTTGATACAGCTTGAGCATCACATCATTCTGTTGCTGAGAATGGAAAAACTGCTTGGCATTAAAGGGTCTGCATTAAACTGGTTCAGATCATACTTATCAGATCGGTCTCAGTTTGTCCATATTAATAATGAATCCTCTGTGCATACTAAAGTCTGTGTCATTGGAGTTCCACAAGGTTCTTCAGTGCTATGGTCCAGTCCAATTCTATTTATTTTGTATATGCTGCCCCTTGGCAATATCATCAGGAGGCACTCCATAGATTTCCATTGTTATGTTGATGACACCCAATTATATTTATCAATGGAGCCAGACAAAACTGATCAGCTCCTGAAACTCCAGGCCTGCCTTAAAGATATAAAGGCTTGGATGACAAGAAATTTCCTGCTGTTGAACTCAGATAAAACTGAAGTGATCCTATTAGGTTCCGAAAACACCTGAGGAACACGTTTTCTCCTAATATAGCCTTGCTGGATGGCATTAACTCGGGCCTCCAGAACCACTGTAAGGAACCTCTGTGTTTTAATTGATCAGGATATGTATGTCCTTCAACACCCATATTAAGCAAGCATATTTCAAGGTCTGCCTTTTACCACCTGCACAACAAAGCAAAAATTAAGCACTTTCTGCCCCAAAGCGATGCGTGAAAAATTAGTCCATGCATTTGTCTCTTCCAGGCTGGATTATTGTAATTCACTTTTAAATATAATTCTATAATTGAAATATAATAAGTCGTTAAAGACTCTAAAGCTGGTCCAGAATGCCGCTGCTCGGATGCTGACTAGAACCAGGAAAAGAGACCATATTACTCCAGTATTGGCTTCTCTACATTGGCTCCCTGTAAGGATTCAAGGATTCAAGGATTCAAGGATTCTTTATTGTCATTCCAACACAAGTCAAACATGGGATGGAACGAGATTAGCTACCCTGGTCCCGGTGGTGCAAGCCCAAATAGAATAAGTATAAAAGATATTAAAAAAATTATAATATTATATTACAAAATAAAATAAACAAGATAGAAAAGCAAAAATGAGGTAGTGCAAAATAAAACAGAATAAATAGGATTTAACTGTAGTGCAAAAAAAAGCAACTGCATTCTGTGCAGGTGTTGCAGTGTGCAGATGTGTATTGTCTTTGGGTGGCTGTCAGAAGAGGGAGGGAAGTGGAGGGGTGGGGAGTGGTGGTGGGACAGCAGGGGGCTACAGGGGTCCTCCAGAGTTCAACAGTCTCACAGCTTCCTGGGAAGAAGCTGTTCCTCAGTCTGGTGGTCCTGCTCTTAATGCTCCGCAGCCTCCTTGCCTGAGGGGAGGGGGACAAACAGTTTGTAAAAGTGCGGTGTGAGTGGGGTCCTTCATGATGCAGGAGGCCCGTTTCCTGCATCTGGAGGTGTAGATGTCCGTGGTGGTGGGTAGACTGCGTCCCACAGTCCTCTGTGCAGCCTTCACCACCCTCTGCAGAGCCTTCTTCTCTGCTGCCGAGCAGCTGCCATGTGCCACACGATGATGCAGGAGGACAGGACGCTCTCCCACCACACATCTGTAGAAGGAGGTCAGGACTGAGCTCCCCAGCCCGGCGAGCGCCTCAGCCTCCTGAGGAAGTAGAGACGCTGATGTGCCTTCCTAATGAGACAGGAAGTGTTCTTGCTCCAGGTGAGGTCGTCAGAGATGTGTACGCCCAGGTACCTGAAGCTGGAGACCACTTCCACCGCAGTCCCTCCGATGTACAGGGGAGAGGGGAGGTGTCTGCCCCTTCTGAAGTCCACGATCATCTCCTTGGTCTTCTTCACGTTGATGCAGAGGTTGTTTTGTCTGCACCAACCCTCCAGGTGTTCCACCTCCTGCCTGTCCTGTAGTCGGACTCGTCGTTGTTAGCGATCCGTCCCACCACAGCTGTGTCATCCGCGAACTTCACGATGAGACAGCTCAGATGTATCGCTGAGCAGTCGTGTGTGAGCAGGGTGAACAGGAGCCGGGGGAGCCGGTGCTGAGGCTGATGGAGGAGGAGGAGACGTCGTGGATCCTCACAGACTGCGGTCTGTCTGTCAGAAAGTCCAGGACCCAGTTACACAGGGTGAAGCTCAGTCCGAGTGTTGTGAGTTTCTGGACCAGGGTCTGCGGTATGATTGTGTTGAATGCTGAGGTTAAATCCACAAAGAGCAGGCGGACATAAGAGTCTTTGTTCTCTAAGTGGGTGAGGGCTGTGTGGACCACAGAAGAAATGGCGTCCTCTGTGGATCTGTTCTTCCTATATGCATACTGGTGCAGGGTCCACAGTGACGTCGACGCACGCAGTCCTTGATGTGGGCCATGACCAGTCTCTCGAAGCACTTCATGACTACTATCGGGGTGAGGGCTACCGGCCGATAGTCATTCAGGCCTGTCACTGTGGGCGTTTTGGGGATGGGGATGATCGTGGCGGTCTTCAGGCAGGTGGGGACTGCACCGCCGCCTGTTGGAGAGAGGTGTTGAAGATGTCCGTCAGCACCTCGGTGAGCTGGTATGCACAGCCCTTGAGCACCCGCCCGGAGATGTTATCGGGACCAGCAGCTTTGCGTGGATTAATCCTCTGGAGGGTCCTCCTCACCTCTGCTGCGGTCACCCTGAGGGGCTCTTCTCCTGGTGGGGGGGTGAATCTGGTGCTGGGGGAGGTGTTCGGAACATCAAAGTTGTTGAGAGCGTCGGGTAGAGAGGGGTCTCCTGGGGCATTGTGCATCTCTGGTGTTATAGTCCTGTGATGCACTTTATGCCCCTCCACATACTCCTTGGATCGTTGGACGTGAAGTGTCCCTGGATCCTCTGGGCGTATGCAGGTCCTTGGCCCTCTTCACTCCTGCAGTCAGCTGTCTCCTAGCCGCTCTGAGTGCCAGTCTGTCACCAGACCTGAACGCAGCATCCCTGGCTTTCAGCAGAGACCGGACCTCCGCATTCAGCCAGGGTTTCTGGTTCGGATATTCAGTTACTGTCCTGGTGCTGGTGACGTCCTCTGTGCACTTGCTGATGTAGCCGAGGACAGCCGATGTATAGTCATCCAGGTCCACCTCTCCCTCACGGACAGCTGCCTCCCTGAACATCTGCCAGTCTGTGCGCTGGCTGGAAACAGTCCTGCAGTGCGGGGACAGCATCACTGGGCCACACGGTGATGGTCCTCTGCGTTGGTGTGTGTGTGTCTGAGCAGAGGACGATAGGCAGGGACCAGCATGATGGAGATGTGGTCAGAGAAGCCCAGGTGGGGGTGGGGGACGGCTCTGTATGTATGCGTCTCGTTTGTTGGTGTAAACACGGTCCAGCGTGTTATTTCCCCGTGTTGGTATGGTATGGTGACATGCTGGTAGAACTTAGGCAGGGTGTTTGTGCTGGAGCGAGCTGATGTTGTTGTGAAGCTCCTTTAGCGCTTCGCTTAGCCTTAGCACCCGGCGGGATGTAAACAGCCGTAACAAACACTGCCGTAAACTCACGTACGGGGCAGATAGTGTGGCCGGCACTTTACAGCCAGTCATGTGCTCTATCGCAGATCGGAGCAGTGGCTGTTCACCAGAGTACAGAGTGCTGGTTGCGGTCCGCACGGAACAGAAGCCGGCCGTCGATCTGGAAGGCTGGGTCCGGCATGTTGTCGTTCAGCCAGGTTTCCATAAGACAAATCATCGCACAGTTCCTCATCTCACGGGAGACCCCCAGCCCCAACCGCTGTTTGTGGTGTTGTGCTCGTGGCCGAACCATCCCTTATTTTATTAAGTTCGGTTCGGCTGTACCTTTTACATGCTTGTTTACACAAGCAAAAACCGGTAAAGTTGGCCTCAAGACCAACCAGAAAAAGTACTAATAGGGGGGCTTGACCCCGGGAGCATGAGAAGCTCACGCTGCACTGCTGCGCGCCGCCATCATCTAAATTTAGAGTGGATTTTAAAATCCTGCACTCCTCATATATAAGGCTCTACATGGTGTAGCACCATCATATATCTTAATGAATTGATAACTATCCTTATCATCCAACTAGAGTGCTGCACTCCCAAAACGCAGGCTTACTTGTAGTTCCCAGGGTGTCCAGAAGGAGCCTTCAGTTATTATCAGGCCCCTGTTCTCTGGAACCAGCTCCCAGTCTGGGTCCAAGAGAGGCAAACACAGTGTCAGTGTTTAAGAATAGACTTAAAACCTTCCTTTTTGATAAAGCTTATAGTTAGGGTGGGCACAGGCTCGCCCTTACTTAGTTATGCTGCTATAGGCTTAGACTGCCGGGGGGCTCCCATGATGCACCAGGCACCTCTCCCTCTTCCTCTGTCTCTGCTTCCTCTTTCTCTGCTTCCTCTACTCTTATCTTCATTTCAAAGCCAAAGCCAAAGTCAAAGTCTGCATCTTTGTTAATTTGGTGGCATGTGCAGGACATGCAGAGGATTGAAAGTATGTTTCTCTAAGACATGGCAATAAAACAAAGACATGGTAAAATCACAGAGAGTGCAAACAGATATGGTAATAGTGCAAAATGGAGTCAGCTTATAGACTGGTTAAAGTGGTTAAACTGGTTAAATTGGTTAAAAATGTTAAATTGGTTAATGTGAATACTCTTATGTCCTGTAAAGTGCATGTTACTGCCGGAGCCCCGGTCCTCCCTGTTCTCTCCAGTCTTGCAGGTTCCTCACTGATTCTGGTTGTGGTCCACCTGTCTGAGGTTCACTGGCCTGGTGGGGACATGATCTGTGTCTGTGTTGTGGAGAGAAGGTCGAGTGGCCCAGAGCTCCATATGAGGACATCTAGAGATGCACCTGGACTCATGGACTCATTTCCATTACTTCTGATACATGGACTAAACCCAGTGAACTGAGGATACATAATTCTCTATATGATTGATGATGTTCTCTGTACATGTGGCATCTATTGCACGTCTGTCTGTCCCAGTCCCAGGAGAGGGATCCCTCATCTGTGGCTCTTCCTCAGGTTTCTTATTTTTCCCCAGAAAGTGTTTTTTTTTTTTAAAGAGGGTGTCACAATAGTACAGATTGTAAATCCTCTTCGAAGCAAACAATGTTTGTGATTTTGGGTTTTAAATAAATACTTTTTTTTTTCTTTATATGAAAGCCTACCTCATGGGGCAGCTGTATTTCACGTAAGTTATGCCAAACTCAAGGACATTTACACAGTGAAATTGTCAGCAGGCATGTGGATTTTCTAATTATTTGTTTGTCAGTGACCGAACATAAACCATGTTAATGAGATGTTGTCCTCCTTCAGATGGCCTCAGATCAGAGTCAGGAGTGATCAGCTTGATTTGAGACCGAAGTATTAGAATCAATTGGAAGTGGATTGTCTTTTAAAAAGCCACTGAAAATCTCACACTAATTTTGTGGTTACTACAGTTTTGCAACCTGTTTTTATTTTATTTGCGTCACTGTGTTTGTTTTTTTTTGTTATAGTTTTAATGTGGACACCAGGAAAGCCTTCACCAGAAAAAATCTTGTTATCTATAAGACAGATTAGCCCAAATCTGGTACAGATGTTTCTAGTTTTCCCAGACTTAGTTATTCCGTGGCCTTTACTGTCTGCGGAGTCCTTCATTTGAATTTAGATTATGTAATGTTCTGTTCCAGGTCCTTATTGTTTTTGGACTTGTATTTTCTGGTGTCTCGGGTTCCTTGTGTTTTCTATGTCAGGTTGTTATGTCTTGTCACGTCTGTTAAGTTTCCATGTCTGTCATGTTTTATTTTCCTGTTCTGGCATGTCATGTTTTATTTTGAAATCCTAACTCTCCCTCTCGTTCCAGGTCCCTTGACTTCCTGCCCGTGTGTGTGTTTCCCTGCCTGTGTGAGATTGTCTGCCCCGCCCTGATTGTTTCCACCTGTTCCCTATTACCTCTTGTGTATATATTGTCTGCGTGTCCCCTGTCATGTTGCCAGATCGTTGCGTATTGTCCATGTTTCTGTCTGTGTTTATGTGTCAAGACTATCGACCCTGCCATCAAGCAACGTCATAGTCACCAAGTCTGTATTGTGAAACTGATCTTTATTAAATCAACTAAAAACTCTGTCTGCCTCGTGTGTCCTGCATTTGGGTCCACCTGCTTTGTGCCTTCTTAACAGAACGATCTGGCCAGACATGGACCCAGCAGACACAGTTGGCACCCGGGAACATGGAGAGCGATCGTTCCAGATGATCAAGGACTTCGTCGCCATGTACCCGGGCCTGGACCCTGTAGACCAGGTAATAGGACTGGAGCAGGTGATTGATCGCTTGGCCAGCGACTCATGGCTGTATGGGAGATTGCCAAGCTTGTTTAAAGAACTGCTGACTGTTCTGAACGCTCTGCCAACCAAGCTCCGGCTGGTTCACCTGCCTCAGTCACTCCAGCCTCTGCCTGTTAAGCCACAGCCACAGCCACGGCTTGCTAGCTCTCAGCCACAGCCTCTAGCCCACAGCCACAGCCTCTAGCCCACAGCCACAGCCTTGGACCACTAACCCTCAGCCCTGGTTACAGCCTGGCTACCAGCCCGCACCTGAATCATCGCCCTGGATGGGGACCCGCCTGACTATTTTCCCGGGGTTCCGAGGAGGCTGCAGAGGGAAGCCTGCCAGTTTCCACCCTGCAGCCCAGCCGCCAAGTCCGCAGCCTCCAAGCCCAGCAAGTCAGCGATCTCCTTGGGAGGGGACTCGTTTGGCGATCTTCCCAGGGTCTCAGGGAGGCCGCTGGGAAAAGCAGGGTCCTCAACAACAGCTACCATCCCACCATTCCATTGCCACAGATCCTTGGTGGGGGACTCGCTTGGCGATCTTCCCAGGGTCTCGGGAAGGCCTCTGGGGAGGGTGTGGTTCCCAAAGGCGGTTGCCATCCCGTCGTCCCAGTGCCACAGAGACCGAGGCCGAGCTTCCCAGTGCCACAGAGACCGAGGCCAAGGCCGAGCTTCCCAGTGCCACAGAGACCGAGGCCAAGGTCGAGCTTCCCAGTGCCACAGAGATTCCCGAGGCAGTGCCACAGAGGCCAAGGCCGGGGCCAAGCTTCCCAGTGCCACAGAGGCCAAGGCCGGGGCCAGCTTCCCAGTGCCACAGAGGCCAAGGCCAGAGCCAAGCTTCTCAGAGACACAGGGGCTGAGTTTCCCAGTGCCACAGAGGCCAAGGCCAGGGCCGAGCTTCTCAGAGACACAGGGGCTGAGTTTCCCAGTGCCACAGAGGCCAAGGTCAGGGCCGAGCTTCCCAGTGCCGCCGAGGCTGAGCTTTCCAGTGCCGCAGAGGCTGAGGCCGAGCTTCCCAGTGCCACAGAGGCCGCTTCTGCCAAGGCTCCTCCTGAGCTCTGTGGGTCTCCGGCGGCCGGTTGTCGGTGGAGACAGCCAACGGAGGGTCTTCGCTGCCGCCGCCGGAGTATCTTCGTCTTCTGCGCCGCCGCCGGTCGCCGGAGGATCTTCGTCTTCATAGCTGCCGCCGGCCGCCAGAGGGGCTGCGCCTGTGTCTTCATCATCGACTCTTGTCCCGGAATCCCTCCTCCGGACCCTAACAACTAAACGAAAAACTCTGTCTGCCTCTTGTGTCCTGCATTTGGGCCCACTTCTTTGTGCCTTCGTAACAGATTAAATGTATCCCCTACTATTACTGGAACATCTGGAATTAAATAAGAATGACCTACAATAACATTTCATATTATGAACCTGTTTTAAAAATGTATTGGACTATCTGAATAATGTCCTGCTTATACATTATATTATTCATATATACAATACATTTTGTTTGCATCCATTCATATGTTTATGCATTACATGAATGATGATATGATGATAATGAATATCAAACATCAATGAACAATGCAACAAAAAGATGTCTCACCATCCATAAAATCCTGTGGTGAAGGCCTTTGTAAGCCACTCAAGATCCTTTATCTTGAATGGAAACAGCACAAGATGAGTGGAGTTATCCAAGTCCATGGCACTCTCTGGATACATGATATGATGAGTTGTTCTGGTCCCAACATCTGCTTCAAAGCCTTTGATGTAGCCAGTGTTCATTCTAAACAGTACATGGGGGATATAATTCATATGTCACTGAGAGATCCATCAGGGAACTGCTTGAATTTAGACTTTCAGTTTCTGACAATGATGTTGATCAGAGGGGACCAAAGATTAAAAACAGTTCTCCTTAGCTGGAGGATTTACCTGATGATGACATCATGGCAGTCTATCAGAGGTCCATAATGTGATCCCTTCAGATTCCAAGAATTCCCAACCACAGCACAAGTCATGCAGCGGTCTGGGCTGGGCTCTGTGACGTGCGGTCTGTGAGGGAAAACCTGGAACAGGTTGTCCACTGTTGTTTTATAAGTGCTAAAGCTGCGCCCTTCGCCCTGTAAATGCTGACACGCACACACACAAAACACAGTTGCTGTTAGACCGGTTATTAACTGTACTAAAACACTTGTGACCACAGAGATGTTTAAAGTCTGATGTGATTACGTCACACTCCCTGCTCCTGATCTGCTGCAGGTTGAGAGACTTTTTTTTTAACTCACCCTCCACCAGTTGAAAGCATCCTCCGAGGTGTTGTGGTCAGCCAACAGAAAAGGCTCCACAGATCTGTTGAAGCGGTGCATCAACCAGGGGTCATCCTCTGACAGGCATCTCTCACAAGCACAACGGCGAGTAAGCTGCAGCTGGGGGAGGTGGGGCACTCTCAGAAACACACCGAGGCCACTCACACAAAGCAGCAGCAAAGTGAGCACCCTCCATTTTGCATTCATCTCTGGGCTGTGCTGATGCTGGTGAACGGGGGGTCAGTCACAGGTCCGCTCTGCAGACAGAGTGCAGCATCCTGTGGTTAACATTCTTGCTGCTTTCTGTTTTTAAACACTAACTTCTCCTGTATTTTCAGGTCCTCTGTGTGTGTGTCCCACCCCTCTCGTCATCTCCACCTGTTCACCTCACTCAGCTGCCCCTGATAGTTCCCATCAGCCTTATGTAGACTCTGCCCTGACAGCTTGTCTCTGGTCCACCTCATGTGTTCATTCCTCCCATAGCATCCATTTTTCCCTGGTTCTTTTGACCTTGCTCATGTCTCCCATTGTTTTGCCTGCTCTCTGCATGTCCTGTTACCTCTGTTTGTGCCATTACACAAAGTGTGTGGTGAAATACACAAGAGAGTGCACATTCATAAATTCCCAGGGTGGGAAAACCCTTATTTTTCTATTTTTCTTTATTTGATATTATACTCCTAGTATTTATGTGGAGCTGTAATTGGTTTGGCAATGGAGAGCTCACTTGATAAGTTCAATTAAACTCATCTTTATCAGGCAAATACAGTTACAGATTTTAAGTTCTTTATCTGTGCTCACATATCTTTAATGTTGTGATTATTATTTGATTATTTCAGAAGATACAAATCTACATCTTTAGACACTTCAGACAGACTTTCTGGTGACAAAATGTGCTTAAATCATAAAACACAGAATTCAGAATAATGAAAATGGAAAAAAATGTAATAATCTGGTAACAATAATAATAACAACAACAACAATAATAATAACAATAATAATAATTATTATTATTATTATTAAAGTTTTGCCAATGACAACTTTGTATCATAAAGGCTCCCGACTCCAGTTTTATAAAAGGCTTGAATACATATTCATTACCAGGGCACTGGCCCTATTTGTGCAAACATGAAGTAAATCCAAGCAATGGGTGTAAAATGACTTCTCCAGAGTGTTTTCATTCTCCACTTCGTCACCTTTGAAATAAAAAAATTACTCCTTTCTGTAGGAAGATTTTAGTTAATCTATGAAACAAAAAATACCTAAAATCTTACAAAAATCTATGATGAAGCCAGTTGAATTCACCAAGAAAATATTCTCAGTTAGAGTGCTAATTTGATTTTTCTCTTACCTGATCAGAGTAAATTCTTCTCCAGTTGTAGTAAAGGTGTAGAAAGTCAGCGTTAGAGTGTCAGAGGGTGACGATGAACTACTGGGTGAACACCCATTGTCATGCTAGATATAGATCCCAGAAGGAAGTCTCTAGAGAGGAGAATTGGTACATGTGTGGCAATTCTGTATTTGGAGGGAGTGGTTTGTGCAAAGGTGTCCACACAAACATGAAAATGATGGACAAGAAAGCATTTTGTGCTTACATTTCTAGCCACCTACCGTCATAAACAAATTACGGATGAATTAATCAAAAGCTGTAAAGTCATTTTAAAGCCTGGATTATTATTTGTCTCCATTTGGATCACATTTATTGTTCAAGAAATTACACAAACAAGCAAATTACCTACAAATATGTCTAATCTCAATGAATGTGAAGAAAGAAAAAAAAAACAGGCAGCAGAGGATGTCAGCAGCCTTTTCATCAGGGTCCGAAACACTAATCCTGCGGTGCGTTCACATCCCCCTCCCCTCTCTGGACTGAGAAAAAGACAGTCAACAAGAGGGACAATATAGATTGTTAATAACTCCAACAGGTGCGCAAATAAAGGACAACCCCTGCAGGAAGTTCACTGCGTATCCTTCAGCTCATCAGGCTCACTCTGTCCATCAGGAAAAGGCGCTGCGTCAGTCCCGAGGTGAGGAAGGGCTCATCCCGAGCTGGATCCTCCCCGCAGCCACGCAACAGACACGATCGTTAGATCCGCATAAATCAGGGGTCGGCAACCCACGGCTCTTTTATCCCTCTCCCATGGCTCCCGCTTTGCTCACATCAGTGCTGGCCTCAGTGACCCACATACTCTCAGCCCGCCCACTACCTGCTGATGCCCTCTGACTCTACCCCAGTGTCACTCCAGGTCCACATCAGCTCCTTCTGTGAGCTCGTTCTGCCATCACACCACCCTACATCAGCCTCCCAAATCAACTGTCTTTATCCTTTAATAAAGTTCATTTTCTTATATCTGCCAGGTATGATTGGTTGTGTTCCGCATAACGTTCGAGTTTGTGCAATATCAAATTGTTGTGGTGAATCTCACGGCAGACACATACTTAACTACTTGTGTCACATGCTTCACCGTTTGCAGAGCTTGTTTACTTTCTGGAAGTTGTCCTGCTAGACAAAAAAAACAAAACAAAACTGATGTAATCATGTGATGTGCTGTAATGCAGGAGAGATTAACTTTAAATACACAAACTGTGTCTTCTTTGTTCCTTAATCTAAAGAAATGACTAAGACTTGTCATATTATTGTAAGTTCTTTTCCAGATCAGAGCCAGTGTAAATAAGCTGGCCACATGTAACACAAACATCACTAATACATCTGGAAAAAGATACACTGTTCTGTGACTGACTCACAAAGTTTCATTGCCAACAGTGGTTGATATACACAGTAAATACAGTGTGTAAGGAGAAAAGCGACCAACAGAAACAACCCTGTATTAAGGTATTGACTGAGCTTGTGTATAATTTTGTATTCTCTTTAATTGGATGTTTTTATATACCTCTGTTATTTATTCTTTTACTTCTATATTTACTTCTGCTTTCCCTACTGGGGATCGATAAAGGTGTATCCAATCTGAAAATCAATTGGTAATTAGCTGGAAAATTCAGTTATTCAACATTTGTTATCACAGAGAAAAAGACTATTTACTATGTATATTAAAATGCTTTCACGTACAGGAAAATTTTTTTCCCATACTCCAACAGATTACATTAGATGCCTCCACTTGCTTAACATTTTGGTTGTGTGTTTCTTATTTATAGTTCCTTGTCAGTATTTCCTGATTTGGTGATCTTCATGTGCTGTTTCAGGTCACTGCAGTTACTGCTCCTGTGTGCTTTTCCACTTGTGTGATAATAATCCTGTTTAGCTTCACCCTCACGTCCTCGTCCCTCCCCCTCTCATGTATTTAGTTTGCGTGCTCCCATCGTTCGGTCCCCGTACCTCCGTGTGTTGGCGCTCCATCCGCTTCTTAGTGCGTTATTTGTGACACCGAGAGGCCGAGCTTCTTGTGTTTTTGGGTGGCCCTGCTGATTTTTTTGCACAGATCACTTTTGTTCTTGTGCTCCTCAGATGACCGCAGAGTTGCCAAGATCACTGGTGGCTCCTCCAGGAAGTGTTCCAGCATCTCTTCCAGCAGATCACCGTGTCAGTCACAGCTTCTTGCTCTTAATGCAGTGAAGAGGAAGAAGCACTTCATGATGGTGGAAGTGAGTGCTACTGGGCGGTAGTCATGGAGAGGATTTTGGCATCACCCCACCACTGCTGATATCTTCCTTTTGTAGTCTGTATATATAAGGTATATAGGTATTAGACTGAACTCAGTAACTACTACGCAACCCCCCCCACCCCCCCACACACACACACACTTTTAATAAAGGACCAGTAAATTGTTATACCTATAGATTGAACAACACAGCCATATTATTTGCCTTTCAATTATTTGTGCTCACTTTGGGTTTTTGAAGTAGCGTATTCTTTCCACCAAATGACTGGTCTCCTCTGTCTGTTCAGACAGTGTCCACACCAGACCCGAGTGATGGAACAGATGACGCTGCTGTAATTTATGTACGCAACAAGGACGTGTATTTTTATGCTTTTAGTTTATTTTCTTCCAGATCACGTGTATCGATACATCGATCATATTTCGGGCTGTGAGCAAAACTCATCTAAACCCACAATCTAATACAGACACTGACGGACAACTGCAGCTTCATACTGATGTCGGTATGCTTTAAAGAAAATGCTTGTCGGATAGGTGCACAGCATGTGAGAACACCTCTCTGACATTACCCTGAAACACAAAGTGTGTCATATCTGACTTTTTGAGACTTCTACAACATCAATGTGATTTTTTTTTACCTGAAAGAACTGATGTATACAGTCAAAATGGAAAATTTTAAAACATTTGTTGTTAAATGTTGACTGATGGCAATCATGTGATGTATGTCAGCTCAGCCAGAACCAGCATATTACCTGCTGAGTGAACTGGTGTAAAGGTGAGCACCCTGTCCAATGAGTCTGATCACTGATGGTGATTCTGGGTGTATGCACATTAGAAAAAAAAGCAAACACGACAGCTTAGAGGTTCACAGTGTAATTTTATATCATCCCCTGATATGTCATGTTAGCCAGTCAGCATTTGCTAACTTCATGGCATTTCTCAACTCAGTTACCAATTGTGAAAAGTAACAAATTACATTTCCCAAGTAAACGCTATAATAAATAATAATAATAATAATAATAATAATAATAATAATAATAATAATAATACTCTACTTCTACTCAAAGCACCAGCTACATTACTTGAGTATATTTTCTGCTTCTATTAATTATTCTAAAAAAGGGCTATTCTTCATTATGAGTAATGTTACTTTTGGTGTTGATTTAACACACACAAGTCATTGTGTTTTGCTTCTTGGATCTTAGTTAACTTATTTTATGCAACCTGAAGTGTAATATAATCTATTTTTCATTATGAGTAATTTTACTTTTGGTACTTTAAGTATATTTTAATGCTAATATTTTTCAACAGTTTCAGTACAGGATTTTTACTTGTAACAGTGTGTCCACAGTAAGTATTACTGCTTATAAATGTGTATTTGAAAAGCTTGTACATATGAAGAGAATTAAGAAATAAAAAGAAAAGCACGATGTGTTCTCTCTCACCCCTCTATGCCTCCCTCTGTCTCTTTTTCCATTCCTCTCTCACCTTAATCCCACCCTCTCTCCTCTGTGTGTGTGTGTCCACTGGTGCCAGTTCTTTGTTTTCTTTTTGTATTTCACTCTCAAAACACTCCAACTTCATTTGTGTATTCAGATCACAAGTGACTATTTTTTTCAAAACTGTAGAGTTTGCAGGTCAGAGTGCCACAGCAAGGCGAGCCCCTCAGAATCACGGTGAATGTCTAAATCATGCAGCAACTGACTTAGATGGTCATTTTGTCAGTACGTTTCAGAGGTGGTATCAAGCATGATGTGGACCTCAGTGTGTTGATTTAACACACACAAGTCATTGTGTTTTGCTTCTTGGATCTTAGTTAACTTATTTTATGCAACCTGAAGTGTAATATAATCTAAAAAGTTACATTACAGTAACATTTTTGGATATCTTGTTTCGTTCTCTTTGGCAGCACCCATCAAAGTTGGCGATAATCGCTGGTGTATTTCTGGACTTCGCTGTGCCAGTGTGAAAATTAAATGAAATAGAGTAGATGTTACGATTTATCAGCATTAGCAGTATCTACCTGTCACTTTTCTTCTTTAAATGCTGATTGAGTTGAAGAGCGAGTCTTTTCTGCAGACACCCATTTCACAGTACTGTAAATCCCTTTTTTGGGAAATAGCTTTTTGGGAATCTTTTACAATGTTTGAATCTTTGTGTGGCAAGGTTCAATAAAAATATCACCTCTTTACACAGTTACTGTAGCAACACAGGATGTAGCATAACTAAAATATTATTTTTGCTAAAACAGTTGATGTCAGTAGTCTAACATCATTGGCATTATCAGCAAAAATCAAGGTATCTTTGTGATATGTAATGTAAAACCATACCAGTTTAATGTGTGTGTGTGTGTGTGTGTGTGTGTGTGTAGGAGCAGTAAGAGCATACTCCTATTCATATTGTTCAAGATTAAACTAAATGAATGTGTGTTAACAGTTGTCACCGACAAATTCTTATTGACTTAGAAAATGAATAATCCAAAAAGCCTTCTTGGCTGTTTACACAAGATTTTAAAAGTATAATTTTAAGAGTCGAGACAAGTTAAAATGATCCTGCTGCACCCTACAAGTTCCATCAGTCCTCCACTCCCTTAATATTGTATGCAGAGCTTGGGTCACATTCAATTCTGATCAGCCATGCATTAATAATATGAATTATTAATATTAATACTTTGCAATACAATACACAATATTTGTGATTAGTTACCAAGACTTAAATAAAGAGCAAATCAGGAGATATCATGATGATAAATTGTGAGTTATTTGAACACATTACAGTGATACTCACAGAGACAGCTTTATACTGTTAAAAGACAGAGCAGGTACTAACTTAAAACAAAGTTCACTTTTAGGACTAAAACTAAGTATTAGTAATATATATAAAAACACTCACACCATCTACTTCTCCTACTGTTCTGGTGTTGTGAAATATCACTGAAGACACTTCTGGCATGTATGATCACCACTGTTTAACAGAGTGACCTTAGACATAAAACTTCTACCACACTCTAGAAGTCAAAGAAGACTCAGGGAAAACTTGCTCTTTCTCAGCATGCAGTACTAAGAAAACAGATGAAGGCTTTTCCACTTTCCTGTAAGATGAAAGAACAAATGTTTATTCTTATAACATAATGAGGTGGTTTATCCTGTGAGGTAATCCATGACTCAGGATATTGTCAGGACAAGTCACAACACAGAGAGAGTGCAGCAAGTCACGTCGTCTGGGAATTCCCAACGAAAGCCAAGCCTTCTTGCGACATCTTGGCATAAGTTGCTTACCTGTAAGTTTTAACCAATTCAGTTCAAGAGTCATTGTTCTTTCTTAGATTGTTTCTGTGAATTTCCAGATGCCTGAAAAGATCAAACTATACCACCTTTTACAACAATAAAGCGTAGACTTGAGAAAAGTTGTTGTTTTTTAATGAATTACAAGAACTGTTTTGTATCAGTCCTTACCACATAAATCATCTCTCAACCCCAAGATTAATTTTGCAGCCTGTTTAAAGGAGCCCAGCCCCATACTTTACTAGACTCCTTATTACTTTCTGTGATAATCCACAAATACATTCTAAAAAAAAAGTTACTTTCGTGATATTCACTGTACACCGAGTGAGATGGATATGTCTCGCCTATTGGGCAGTCAGAGAAAATATACAGTAGCAAACAATAAAAAGCAGACTGTGATTAACTCACCTCAGTCAAGGGTGATAACTCTTAAGCTGTTTAAAGAGCAGATAAAGAATCTGACAGGAAAATCAAAGTAGAGACATTTCAGAGATATTTACGACTTTCTAAAAAAGGAATTGCAAATGCATTGTTATAATCCTCCAGATTATCTTTCTAAAGTCCTCTGTCTAATCTAATCCGTCTATCAACCCTCTCCTGCAGCAGTATGCCTGTCTCCATGCTTGTATTGCAGCAGAAACAAAGCATTCTGTCTATTCATCCTCAGTGCCAATGTTTGGAATGCATTCTGCTGGCACAAATGTAAAATGTTCTTGCTCTTTTTCCTGTTTTTCCTGTTGTTCAGATTTCCTTCATCCACCCTCCACCCGCTGCTTATACTGTACAGCTGTCCTCATCTGTCAGATCGCCTAACGTACCACCCAGTGTCATCGTTCCAGACCTTGTTCCTGTTTTTGACCACAGCCTGTGTCTGGTTTTACCAGTCTGCAAATTTACCAGCATAACCTGCCCTTGCTGACTTTACTCACTGATTTTCTGTTTGCTTTAGACGGCTCGGTCCTCCACCACACTAATGTCTGCTTGTGCGGATTCTGGAAGGAAAAAGTCCTCCACATCATGCTGTGATGGTCATGATGTGTCGGTCTCTGGACAGGGGGTGTCACTTTGCATCTCCTGCCTCACACCATCCACTTATTTATGTTGCTCGCCACCTTGACCAGCTGTGCCAGCCTATTTTTTTCAATTTACAAGATTACAGGAACCAAATAAGGCAAAAAACAAACAAACAAAAAAACAAAAACAAATTATACACATTAAAATAAGTCGTCTTTCTTGGGAGGAACAGATGCTGCTGCACCTCCTTACACAAAGCATCAGTATTTGGAAAGTGACACAGGTGTCAGAGTTGGGAGTGCAGGCTGCAGAGGAGGGACCCAAACAGACTGAAACAAGCAATAATGTTTATTTCCAAAGGAAGGTTTCCTGTGAAGATGGCAGGCAGGTGCAGGTAACAGACACTGAAACAAGGGAGTGTGGCCAATGAGTGTGATGTCTCGTCAGATTTGTTAAGTTTATGTCTGTCTTGTGTTCTGTTTCCTGTTGTGGTTTATCTTTTATTTTGAAATCCCTAACTTTCCTCTCGTTTCAGGTCCCTTGACTTCCTCCCTTTGTGTGTGTTCCCGCCTTGTGATTGTCTGCCCCGCCCTGATTGTTTCCACCTGTTCCCCATGTGTATATATTGTCCGCGTTTTCTCTGTTTCGTTGCTAGATCGTCATTTGCCTTCGGAGAGAGCTAGTGAAGCTCATCGAAGTGTTCGTTGATCTTGCCATTCTCAAGAATAACTACCAAGACATTCAAGTCTGTTTGTATGAATCTTTTATTAAAACCTTTAAAAACCACTTCTGCAGAGTCTGTCCAGCATTTGGGTCTGCCTGTCTTTTGTGCCTGCGTAACACTACGATCTGGCCAGACATGGACCCAGCGGACAGAGACACGGTCAGTCATGTTCTGACTTCTCAGGAGCAAAAGATCCAATCTCACGAGACTTGGAACAACTGGCTTCACCTCTGCCAACCACGCCGGCGTCCCCACCGCCAGCCTCAACCACGCCACCAGTAACCAGCCTGCCTGTTCACTTAGCCCCGCCTGAGAAATATTCTGGTGAGACCGGTGAGAGTTTCTAGTTCAATGCAATTTGCATTTCAAGAATGATCCAGCTGCTTTCTCATCACAACAGGCCCAGGTGGCTTTTATGATCTCCCACCTGTCGGGAAGAGCGGCGGCGTGGGCTACGGCGGAATGGGCTCGAGGAGCAGCGGTTTGTCAGAGCAACAATTTGTACAAACACTCACCCGTCTGTTTGATCACTCTTCTCCAGCTCGCGAAGCTTCAAAGGCTTTGCTCGGGTTGCGGCAGAAATCCAGAAGAGTGATACACTATGCCATAGAGTTCCGCACGCTGGCTGCCGACAGTGGCTGGAATTCCCTTGCCATCAAAGATGCCTTCATCAACGGGCTCAACGACGACATCAAGGACCAGCTCGCCCCACAAGAGACACCAGCTGATTTCGAGGATCTGGTAGACCTGGCGACAAGGATCAATAACCGGCTTCAGGAGAGGGAGTCGGAACGTCGCCGAGCCGCCAGGAGGTCCTCCAAACCCCAGGGGGAGCCAGGGTTTCGCCGGGAGCTTCGTCGTGACTTTCGTTGGTCTTAAGTCCCTTCACCTCCCAAAGCAGAGCAGGCGCCATCTTCAGGTCAGGAGGAGCTCATGCAGTTGGGACGTGCCAAGCTGGACCCGGAAGAACGCCAACGCCGTTTGAGAGAGGGTGCTTGCTTTTATTGTGGACTAGCTGGCCATCGCATGGGTTCATGGCCCAGCAAAAAGATCTGGCTCACCAAGCATGAGGAGGGAGCTGGTGAGCCAAAATAGATCCACAGACTCTCCTTGCAGAACATTGACTACAGTTACGCTGTTAATTAACGGAAAAACTATTCCTTTACAGGCACTCATTGACTCAGGGGCTGATGAGAGTCTACTGGACCATTCATTGGCCAAAAGATTAAATATTAAGACTGAACCTCTCATCAACCCATTGCACGCCATCTCTTGTCCCAAGATGAATGGAAGACAGGATTTAACACTCCAACGGGTCACTATGAGCACCTCGTCATGCCCTTCGGACTGACCAACGCCCCAGCTGTCTTCCAGGGCTTCATTAATGAGGTCCTACGTGAGTACTTAAATGACTTCGTCTTTTTTTATATTTGGATGACATTCTTATTTTCTCCCCTGATCCTGCCACTCACTAGCGTCACGTCCGTCAGGTCCTGAGTCGCCTGTTGGAGAACAAGCTGTTCATGAAGGCGGAGAAATATGAATTCCACGCCTCCTCAGTCTCATTCCTGGGCTTCGTCGTGTCCCCGAACCATGTCAAGATGGACCCCGATAAGGTTAGTGCTGTCTCTATTTGGCCGCCTCTCACATCACGGAAGAAGGTGCAGCAATTTTTGGGTTTTGCCAACTTTTACCGAAAGTTCATCCACAACTTCAGTGCCGTGGCGGCACCTCTTCATGTACTAACTTCTCCTAAAGTCACATTTCAGTGGGGTCCAGAGGCAGAGGGGACATTCCAAAGACTGAAAAGACTGTTCACCACAGCACCGGTCCTGACGATGCCGGACCCCAAGCTTCAGTTTATTGTGGAGGTGGATGCCTCCAATGAGGGCGTGGGGGCCGTTTTATCTCAGCGATTCCCCAAAGATAACAGAATTCATCCATGTGCCTTTCTCTCTCGCAAGTTATCTCCAGCAGAGAGGAACTACGACGTTGGGAATCGGGAGCTGTTGGCCATTAAAGTGGCCTTGGAGGAATGTAGACATTGGCTGGAGGGGGCTAGTCCTAGTGTGGACAGACCACAAGAATCTGGAGTACCTCAAGTTGGCAAAGAGACTAAATTCACGGCATGCAAAGTGGGCTTTTTCTTTTTTAGTTGGTTTCGGTTCACCCTCTCCTCCTCCTCCTCTCCTACAGCTCTCAGAACGCCAAACCTGACGCTCTGTCCCGCCTGTATGAACCGGAACCGGCTGCCAAGGAACCAGAGCCTATCCTACCACCTGACCGTGTGGTAGGAGCGGTTTCTTGGCAAATAGAAAATGATGTGCAACGTGCAACAGGCGTGTCAGGGTGTACCTACTCCAGAGGGCTGTCCTCGCAACTGGTTATGCGTACCGGAAGCATTGCGCTCTCAGGTTATCCACTTGGCGCACACGTTGTTGCTAACATGTCATCCTGGTGTCAAGAGAACTGTGTTTTTGGTCAAGCAGCGTTTTTGTTGGCCTTCCCTCATCAAGGATGTGGCTGAGTGCGTCACGGCCTGCTCTGTCTATATATATATATATATATATATATATATATATATATATATATATATATATATATATACATATAGATACACATGTCCTTCATCCACAACAGCGAGTGAATCAACAGTCAGAGCAGGGCACACACTATTCCCACTGTCATGAGTAACCTCAGCATCTTTCTCACGCTTATATGGTTTTAAAAGGTTAACATGACAGAACTGTGTTAACTTTTTCCAACCTGGTGTTTCTATTAGATAGTTCAGCTCAGAAATATTTTCTGAGATGGTGGAAGGACCGGTGTACTTGGCCTGAAATGGTGAACTCACAATAGGCATAAGAGCCAGCACTTGATCCCCCGGACTAAACTCCTGTCGCTCAGTGCGATGATCATAGATCTTTTTCATCCTTTCCTGAGCAACTTGCAGGTTTTCCCCTGTCATTCCCAAAGTTGACCAAGCTTTTAGGTGGCTCTGCATTGTTATTTTTCAGCAGTGCTAGGGGCCCCCGCAGTGTATGTCCAAAAACCAGTTCGTCTGGACTAAAGCCTGTGCTTTCTTGCACAGCCTCTCTTGCAGCCAGCATCAGCCATGGAAGACCCTCTTCCCAGTCTCTATCCAACTGAGTGCAATATGCATGCAGGAGAGACTTCAGAGTCTGATGGAAGCTCTCCAAAGCTCCCTGGCTTTATGCATGATAGGCCGATGACTGGTTGTGTTTCACCCACAACAGCTTTAACACTTGTCCAAACATGTGCGACAAAAATTGGACCCCTGGTCGCTCTGGATAAGTTTTTGGGATGCCAAACACTGAAATAAACTGTCAATGTCTTTACCACTGCTTTTGTGATTATTGACCTCAACAGAAAGGCAGCAGGATACCTGGTGCTCTGGCATAGAACCGTAAGGAGATACTTACAGCCTGATTTAGAGCAAGGCAAAGGGCCAACACAGTCCACAATAAGATGCTCAAATGGCTCACTTATAGCTGGAATCGGCTGCAGTGGAGCAGGTTTAATGGCTTGATTCAGCTTTCCTGCTAACTGACACACATGACAAGTTTTAATGTAGGATAATACATCTTTTTTCACTCGTGGCCAGAAAAAATGCCTCAGAATATGCAGGTATGTCTTTCTCACACTGAAGTGTTCACTTTCATCATGTGCCACTTTTAGAATGAAAGGACGACATTTAACCCACACCACCAACTGGAAAACAGTATCTCCAACAAAGCCATTAATCAGAGGAACCCATCTCCTAAACAACAACCCATTCTGTACAAAGTACCCAGAGGCTACACTGTTCACCTGAGCTGCAGACACAACGCAATCAAACATTTCCTTTAAAGAGGGATCATTCTGCTGCTCAAACAACAACTCGTCATGAGACACAGACAGCGGAAAATCAGACAGAGGTAGCACAAAAAAAAAAGTTTAATACTTTAAAATAAAAATATGCATGCCTCCCACTGAATAGGCAGCTAACGGGTAGTCATCAAATAGTTCCCCATGCTCAATTAGAGTCACCTCTGACATGTGACGTGTCTAGTTCAAAAGTATTCTCTATACCAACTGGACAACTTTTTCACATTGAAATGTACCCTACCTTGCAAAATACAAATTTGCAAATTTTCAGCAAACTCTGGAAGACCAAATGATTGCCCATGGACAACAATCATTCCTTTGTTGTAGTTCATACCACTGCATGACACACTGTTTGTTATATGGACATCAGCCTCATCTGGTAATCTTTGCTTAATAGCAACTGCAATGTCACTTTGCAAAACATCAACTGGTACTGATG
This sequence comes from Scortum barcoo, assembly GCA_023238725.1. Classification (NCBI taxonomy): domain Eukaryota; kingdom Metazoa; phylum Chordata; class Actinopteri; order Centrarchiformes; family Terapontidae; genus Scortum; species Scortum barcoo. The sequence continues at coordinate 35,814 of JAKKUS010000114.1, forward strand.
ATACACTAGTCACCACCAAAGCTGCCCTATGATCAGAAGACTGCAAGTCAGATGCAATCACAAGCTGATGTTTACGGGCAAGTGTGGACGATGTTTTTAAGGCAGTTGGTATAGTAAGGAGTCTGTTTAAAAAAACTATGCTTTGCCTCGAATCTCATTGTCCATGTATGGACAAGAGGGCCAAACAAGTGAATCAGAAAAGCATAATGTTCTAAATAATGGTGTTTAGGGAGAAGACGGTTGTTTGGAAACACCTCTTGGTATCTCGATATTCACTAATTTTGTAATCAAGAAAAGAAATTGACTCATGTGAGTGGACAGGGGCAACTACAAGCTCCACTATATCCTTCTGATCCACAACAAGATGCCAAGTAGGTTCATCTTCTTGAACCAGTGGACCAATTATCAGAGGGACCAATCGAAGCAGTGACCAATTCTTGTGTGCGTTTGCACCAATGTTTTTTTTTTACTGAGAAAGTCTGTGGTATTGTGTGGGGTTTTATCTCCCCATTTGTACTCAAAATTTAGGATCAATGTTTTTCTAAGGTAAAATACTTTTTAGAGATCAGAAGAGAAAAGCTCCACAGGTGTTATCCCCTCGAACAGATCATGGGCTATATCTGGAGGAAAGCCTGCAAGATGTTTACTCAAAATACAATCCTGTTTAACTCCACAGCACACACTTCCTGTTTCCAGCACACTCTTCAAATGTGCTTTATGAAGTTCACGGGTTCTACACTCAAAACGAGCAGCAGTCAATGACTGAATTTCTGATTTCTTAGCTGTCCAGAATCTACAAATGTAATTACCAGAAAAACTTTCTACAAAACCTGCCAACCCATGGGCTCCAAGGTTGTCAGCTATTACACAACTCACAGTGCCCTTGATACACTCATTCAACTGACTAATAAACACACCATGTTGTTCCAAGATTACTAGATCTTTCAGAAGTGGATCCAACACTTCTTCAAACCCAAAAGTCCTTAAATGCTCACCTTTTGTTGTGGTTTGCATGTTGCCTGTTGTTTCTTGTGCCCCTTGTGTTATCCTTGTCTTGTGTTCATTGTATTCCTTGTGTTTTTCGTGTTCCTTGTGTCCATCTCGTCTCTTGTTTCCCTGTCCTTGTATTTTTGTTATCTTGTCTTGTCTCCCTCAGTGTGTTCTGTTAGTTCTTGTTTCTGCCTGGCTGTCTGTGCACTTCCTGTTTTATTTTGTATTCTTGCCTCTCCTCACTTGTTGAGCACTTTACTTCCTGCCCTTTTGTGTTTCCCTCCCAGTTGAGTTACCTGCTCCGCCCCAATTAGTTTCACCTGTTCCCCTCTCCTCACCTGTTTCCACTTCCCTGTCCCTCACAGTGTATATATATCGGTCCGTTCCGTTTGTTCTTTGTCGTGTCGCCAATGTCACTAGCCCATGTATGCTCCTGTGTTCCTGTCTGTCTGTTCCTGCCTGCTGTGTTCCTCCTGTTTGCCTGTGATCCTGTGTTCCTGTAATAAAGAGTCATTCAATCTACTCTGCCTCCTGCCTCGTCTGCACCCTGGGTCCAAACTTCAATTCGCCCTGCACCTACCCTGACACTTTTACAAAGAATAGCCAAATAAATTGATGACAGAGCCGAAACTCAAACTCATCAATATACAGTTTTAGGGAAATTCTCAACTCCTGAACAGCTAGAAAGCTATTGCTTTTATAATGTTCATGTAACCCATATTAAAATCAGAGATAAATAATTAAGTTGCATAAATAGGTTAATCAAGTTAAAATGATTAATTTAATGTTCATTTAACTCATCCAAGTCCGATAAAATGTTATCAAAACAACAATTTAATGTGCCCCTTTAAGAGACTGGTCGCAGCACTTGAGTGACGCTGCAGAAGCAGAGACATGAAGGAGAGCAGAGGAGGCAGAAACAACGAGCGGTGATTAATAGTGAGTAAAAGAGTTGATTCAGAACCTGTAAAACGGCACTTACCTGGTCGGGACAAGACGAGGAAGAGATAAAATTTAAGCGACACCGGTTTTGGTGAGTTTCGTGTTCATTTTATTGTATTTTCACCGTGTCATTCTGTTTAAATGCTAGCGGAGAGCTAACGCTAATAGCGTAGCTGTGTACAAGGACAATTTTCATCATAAACAGGTTGCCAGTTAATATTTTCGGTTTATCAGGGAGTAAGCCACTGTGAATGTAATGTGAGAGAATGTATATTGTGTAAATGAGAGATGAAAGGTGGAGCCGTGAGTTCAAGAAGGCTGCTCTGGCGCCATTTTAGGTTCACAGAGCACAGAGCAGTAAAACTTTTTTAGTGTTGTTGAGTAGTTAGAAATAATAATTTATTTTGTTTATGACCTGCTATACAGGTCAGGTTTTTGTTTTGCTCGGTCAGAGCGAGGACTCACCTGTGGTATGCAGGTGGCACACACAGGGACACGATTCAAGATGGCGAGCCAGACCCAGATCCAGTGACCTTGATTTCATCTTCTTCATCGTCACGCGAGTGAGGTGATCTTCTGCATTCGAGTTGGACGGTGAACTCGCTGCCAGAGCGGTAGGAGTGAAAGGATTTGATTTGAACTGAACTAGGAAGTGAACTATTTTTCTTATTTTTTTCTTTGAACTGAAACTCTTCCTGAAACTGAACTTTTTGGACTGCACAATGGGACTTGAGCCTGAACTGATTAGAGGTATTGCACTTTCATCGTGTTCTTTATTCATTATTGTTAATATTTTGATCTGAGATGATTGTGGTCCATTTTAGTTTTGATTCTGAAATTGTGAAAGGTGTTTTTCTACCTGTGAGAGAACGAAAGGGCAATAGAGTTAACTCAGGAAAATAAATAGGAAATCCAAAATACGTGCAACCTATTTATATAAATAAGAATAATTTAATTAGACTAGTCTAATTAAATCTAAATTAGCCTGATTAAAATTATTTCAAACCTAGGTGGATAAAAAAGGGTGAATTACACTTAACTGCTACCATACTTACCTTTCTATCAGAACCTGCAGGATTAATTTGTTTTTATGTGTGCTGTCTATTATGTTTATTGCATGCAGTAAATTGCCGGCCTTTGCATTTAAAGCCATGGTCTCTGGTCTATTTATTTTGCTCCCCACTCCTTAGAACCTAGAACTGGTCCAGTGGCACAGCTAGTGGTGTTAGCTGACACCCGTGCTACATTCACCATCTCAGAATGACCTGTAAACCTCACCATTCAAATACCCTCTATTTTTTTTTAGCTATTTGTACTTTGATCATTTCATCTAGTATGTTTTTTTGTGACTTAATAATTCCTGCAGTAACTGCAATAATGGGATGTACTGAAAAGACATCCTTTGGTCTACAGATAACAAATACTCAACAGCCTTTACAACTCTAAAATTTAGCTTGTAGTAGTGTTTTCTTTTGTAAGGTGTAGCAAGAGGGCCACACTTTTCCAAAATTTTAGCCACAGAGTTGGAAACACAAATAGAATTAGCAAGTTCTTCAACAACAGCCAGATCAATATGGAGGTTATGGCTTCTGATAATTTCTGTGACTGTACTCTTCGTGACAGGCGCACAAGCTGAACTTAACAAAAAATGCAATTCCTCCAATAACTCATCCACTTCCTTTTGCTGGAATATGAAAAATATTTTGTAATTTCAACTAAATTGCTATTTTCCACTTAATATCATTAATTTTCCACTCTAATATCACTTTCTGTCACTGACTCAGTCTCAACTTCATCATCTGACACATAAACAGAACTGCCAGCCCTCACATTATCAGAGATATCCGATACTTGCCCTTGGTCTACAAATCTAACTACACTAGCTTTTAAATCTTTTAGTGTGTGTGGATGATGCTTTCTCTTTTTGTGTGTATAAAATGTACTATAAACATTTGTCCTGAAGGCGCAACCATGAAATACACAATTAACTGTCTCATGACTATGCAGATGTGTTCCAATGTGAACAAAAAAATCTCTCTGTAGAGATGTCACTGCATTCGTATAATTCACATTTAAAAGTTACTGAATTGGAAGCTGTTGATACAAGTTGATGTGGATGAGATTTATAGACATGGGCTTTGAGTCAAAGCTATGTCTTGAATGTGCATGCATGGCAATTTACACACACACACACACATACACATATATATATATATATATATATATATATGTGTGTATAAATAATTACGGCTGGGCGATATGGCTTAAAAATAAAATCTCCGATTTTTTCACATGAAACCCGATTTACGAATTTTAACCGATTTTTTTTCCCCCTTTCCTGAGAGCAAACTAGAATTCATAAAAATATTATTCAAAAAACGTTTTTATTGTATTTTATTTTGATTTGATTTTTCTTTCTGAGATTTTAACTTTACTTCAGAAAGGAAAGTGCTTAATACAAACCTTAAAACATGTAAACAAGATGGCAGGCCCTGCCTTTGTAAACAACAACCAAGCTTTCAAAAGCTTAAAACAGAATTCAAATCCAAATTCAGTTGGAAATACATTTTAGAAAATTAAGTTTTCTGACAATGGCACTGTACATCTTAAAACTTAAAAAAGTGCTTAAGTACTAAAATAAATTAACATTGCATGGTATTACAAAAATAATTTTCCCCTCTAGGATACAGTGCTAACAAAACATTCAAGCGCAATTATGTCACTTTTGTGCTCATCGGGGAAGTAAGCTGTTTGGAGACAAATGCTCCGTAGGGCCCAGTTGTCGTTGATAAAATGTGCTGTTAAACTCATATAGGGCTGCATTGTACGGCTGGACCATAGGTCTGTTGTAGCCGAGTAAAAAGACACCTCCAACTCTCTAGCGATCTTTTCACGAGTGCAGGTTGTACAGGTGGGGTAAGGCAACCTTCGCCAAAATACTTGCGGCTTGGTGGCACATACCTGGGATCGAAAGTTTTCAGCATGTGAAGAAATCCCGGCTTCTCTACAGTATAAATGGGCACCATGTCTTTAGCAATATACAATGCGACCGAATCAGTGAGAGCTTTCCACCGAGTTCTTTTCTTATCGTACAGGTCAGATTTAGAAAATGATTCTCCCAATGTAGGTTGTTTTTTAGCAGGCGTTTGTGGGCTACAGCGTTCCACTGCATCTCGTAGAGAGCGACATTCCTCCCACTCGGCTGCATGCCTCTGTTTGAGGTGCTGAAATAAGTTAGTGGTACTGCTACCTTTGGTTGCAACAACCTTTAAACAGAGTTTGCAAAGTGTCTGTGTTTGTTCTGGATCTGATGCTGCAAAACCGAACCACCTCCAAACTACGGACGATGCTGTGCCTTTTTTAGGGATGAGCTCTTCTCTACCTGCTGCCATGTTGATTTACTGCGTCTCTGTCAGATACAGGTGTAAGTAAGCACAGAGTAAATTCGAATTAATCGACAAAAATCGATTAATCGCCCAGCCAGTTAACCATGTGTATGTATGTATGTGTACATACATATACATATATATATGTGTGTATATGTATATATATATGTGTATATATATGTGTGTATATGTATATATATATGTGTATATGTATATATATGTGTATATATATATATATGTGTATATATATATATGTATATATATATGTGTATATGTATATATATATGTGTGTATATATATATATATATATATATATGTGTATATATATATATATATATATATATATATATATATGTGTGTATATGTATATATATATATGTGTGTATATGTATATATATGTGTATATATATATATGTGTGTGTGTATATATATATATATATATATATATATATATATATATATATACACTGCTCAAAAAAATTAAAGGAACACTTTAAAGAAACACATTAGACACATCAGATCTCAATATGAAGTTGGATATCTATACAAATAACGACAGAGGCAATGTCTTAGGAACAAAAGGATGCCAAGTCTTTTAATGGAAATAAAAGTTTTCAGCCTACAGAGGGCTCAATTGTGTAGACACCCTAAAATCAGAGTGAAATGAAGATGTGGCAGGCTAGTTCATTTTTTCAAAAACTTAATTTCTGCAACTCAAAATGCTTTTCAGTATCTTGTGTGGCCCCCACAAGCTTGTATGCATGCTTGACAACGTCGCAGGCATGCTCCTAATGAGACGACGGATGGTGTCTTGTGGCATTTCCTCCCAGATCTGTGTGAGGGCATCCCTGAGCTGTTGTACAGTCTGAGGAGCAACTTGGCGGCGCCTAATGGACCGAAACATAATGTCCCACACATGTTCTATTGGGTTTAAGTCAGGGGATCGTGAAGGCCATTCAATTGTTTCAACTCCTTCATCCTCCAGGTACTGCCTGCATACTCTTGCCACATGAGGCCGGGCATTGTCGTGCATTAGGAGGAAACCAGGACCTACTGCACCAGCGTAGGGTCTGACAATGGGCTGAAGGATTTCATCTCGATACCTTATGGCAGTCAGAGAACCATTTCCTAG
>JAKKUS010000119.1:0-42656 GCA_023238725.1 Scortum barcoo
TTTTTTTTTGCAGAGATTAGTAGCTGAGGTTATGTAACTCCCTCCCTTTTGTTTTACGCTGACTCTCATGAGTCAACAGTTGTTCAGGAAACGCCGGGGTCTCTCAGGTGAATCTGATGTTTCCTATGAAATCACAGGAGAAGCTCATAAAGCAGAATGAGTTGGGAGGACTGAAGGTTCAAGGCTCCTCAACCTGCCTGCAAGCATCTGTGCAGCTGGAGCGTCCTTCTGCTTATACAGACTTCATAAAATAACAAAATAACAGTTTTAATAAGTAACCATGGAAGGCATGTGTATACACAGTAAATACACCCATCTTTACTGTTGTTTTCTTGAGGAAGAGTCATTATTGTACGTGTTAGTACAGTGCATCAATTTATTGTTCTGTGATATTGTGCAAAATAATGAAATTAATGTGTCACCTACTTGATTGCAACATGCAAGAATGTAAATATCAAACAGGACCCTTTTTATTAAAATGGGGAAATAACTCATCCTCTTTCTCTTCAAATCCTAATTTAAAGGGAAAACAATTTTGACTATGGGGATATTTCAGGAAGTCAGAGGGGTTTAGTTTCAACCAACAGGTCACGTATCACATCACTTCTGAGCATAACAGGCCTTCAGGAGGTTTCAGTCTTTCAGCATGTACAGGAATGACAAAAAACATCTGCACTCACATCAGGAAGATAATGAAGGTGAGGTGTCCTTTGGGAGCAAACATTTGCATGCAGACAGCGCTGAACAATGGTGAGGCCACGATATGAGATAGAAGACTCTCTCAGGCAGAAAATCTCCCACTGGTGTTTTTTTTTTTTTTCAAACTGTCACATCTTTATTATTTATTTCTTTCTCAGGGTCTCAGCCAGAAATAACCTCCTGTCAGAAAGAAGAGCTGATATGGGAAAAACAACCTATTAGCACGGGTTATGGGAATGAGAATATACATATATATATATATATATATATATATATATACATGCAGGGTGGAGATGGAGACACACCAGCAGTCTCGCACAGTGTAGACTGAGGAGTGACGTCCTGGTGAAAGGGCTAAATATAGACTCCGGCCTGTGCTGCATCATGAATAATAAGTGTGAATGAGTGTGTGTGTCTCTGTGCTTGCATGTGAGTGAACTAGACAAAGGCTGAGGGTGTTAAAAAACAACAAAAAAAGAAAACAGGAGGTGATAGCAGAGAGAGAAACAGAGAGGAGGCAAGAAACATGGCCTCTCTATTCAGTCATAAGCTGCCTTGTTTGGGGAGGATTTCTGTGTGTGTGTGCGCTGAAGGTGCAGCAGCAGCAGAAGTGAATTTGGAGAAACAGCTGATGGTTGGAGAAAGGGGGTGGGTGGGAGAGGGAGGGAGGGAGGCGTGGATGGGAGGTTCCTAGAGAGGCTGAAGGAGGAGAAAAAAAAAAAGGAGGCAGGCAAAACAAAAGTGGTGGGCGGCGCTACTGTACCCTTACGAAGACACCAAGTATATTTACTCAAATGCAGCTTCTTCTCTCCAAGCTGACACAGGTCGGATGTTTATGAGGGAGACCTGAGCGAGACTTTTTTGTAGTTCTCCGTTTTTCATCATCCACTTGCTGGAGCACCTCCTGTTTTGTCTTTTGTGTGTTACGCCCAGAGAGGATGCTTTTGTCTCCTCAGCTCACACCTGGAACAAGGAAACACTGAGAGCCTCTGTTTCTGGCATCTTGACGCACAGAAGCGAAGACCTGAGTCGTCTCCTTTGGTGGCTTTTTGAGGATTTTCATTGGAATATGCGTGGATCGTGACCTGGGGCACCACCTGGCAGGCGCACAAGAGACAGTTTGATTGTCAGCTGTCCTCACATTTTAAAGAAAGCAACTTGCAGCTGCAGTCAGGATTTTGCACTGTGGACGTATGCACTTAATTTTCTGTGCATATATATATTTTTTATGTGTAGATTTTTGTACATGGTTTTTTAAGTGAAAGTGTTAGGTGACATCCTTTATTGTCACGGGGTGCTGACAGCGCAACAACTTTTTTTTTTGTCTCCCCCATTTTTGGCCAGCGTGGTTTTACGCACAAAGCAGAGCGCACGGCCAGCACCAGGTAACCTGAGGGCTGGCGAGGGGGGGGAAGAAGATAAAAAGCACAACCAAAGAAGGAAAAAAAACAGTCCAGCTATCACAATGACGGACGGTGCAAGACAGCGGAGCAGCACGTCGGGCTCTGCCAAGGATGCTGCCGGAGAGAAGGAGTCCGGAGGCGGAGTTGCGCTCAAGAAGGAGATCGGGCTTGTGAGCGCCTGCGGCATCATTGTTGGTAAGTCTCCCAGAGTCAGGTGCGCCATGTGATGATGTGACCAGTCGTTGTGATTGACCTCACAGTAAATCAGCACCCCCCTCTACAGACATAATTCCTTTAAGCAGCTCATTCGTGCGTCTTAGAGAGTCTGAGAAGTGTGTTTGATTGTTAGAAATAAGGCAAATGTAGGGAGGAGAGTGAATGTGTGTGTGTGTGTGTGTGTGTGTGTGTGTGTGTGTGTGCTGCAACCTGTGTGTTGCAGTCAGAGTGATCAGAGGGGTATTAAAGCCGCACTGGGATCAGATTCCACCACTCAATGAGGGATTTAAAGTTTAGGGCTGTGTGGGTGCATCAAGATAAGCATGTTAGCAGCTATGCACATTTACACAGTGTGATTAAAAGTGAGCTGTCTGCACACGTTAACAAGCCCCACCACAGCTTACAGGTCTTAAACTAGGATGGTACAAAGGCTTATAGAGTCCCCAACTGGATAAACACACATGTGATGACAGCCTAAAAGGGCACACTGTTTAAATGAAGCCATCCCACACTTGACAGCCTGCAGCCTTTAGTCAGTGAAAAATCATTTCTCTGTGGCCTTAGGATTTCATCACCCTCACTCATATCTGATGCTCCCACAGTGAGGTGGCAGGTTGGGAACCACCGTCATGCGTCGCACTACTCAGTTTGTGGAAACAGATATTTAATTTCCTATGTAGCTCTGTAAAGAGCTCTCTAAGGTCTTGGAAACTATGCTGCATCAGTCTAGACTTTCCTTTCTTTTAAATCTCTCTCTCACAGTCCTTGTAATTTTGTGGAATTACTAGATGTGAAGCACGAGTACAAAATCGGCCTTTGATTGCATCATACAAACAGACATGTGGGCCATCTACAGTAGAATAATGATTTCATGTCTTTGTAATGCTCCTGTCTCCTCAGTTGTGATATTTGAGCACCAGAGTTAATATATTTAATATCTATTCTTGAATACATTTGGACTATCTGATGATTTTGATGATTAGATTAAATAAATACTCAGATGTATGACATGCATATAACAGGACCTTTCAATAAGTGAATGAGATTGTGCTAAATGTCAATGAAAAGTGTGATTTCTTTTAGTACTGTAAGTAGAAAACAAATGCTTTTTTCAGTATATTTGTGCACAAAATTAGTCAAGAGGTGTGAAACAGGCATAACAGGAGAAGTGACATGTCTTTATGCCAGGTCTACAACTAACATTTACAAATGCCATCCAGCCAAAAGTCCAAAATGCAAAAATGTTCAATTTGTTATTGCATAAGACAAACAAAAGCTGCAAATCATCACAAACCAGAAGCTTAAAACTACAGAACAAGGGATCTGGATCAATAATCAACAATCTAGCTGACTGTCACTGTACATATTGTTCAGATTTATGTTTAAAGTACAACCAGTTAACTTAAAGAAACCGAACATTGCATTCATGGCCACATGTATGAAACAATGTGGGTAAATGACAGAAATGCAGGTACAAGAATGTACACGGGTCAGTCAAAGGCGGCAACTGTGGTCATTTTAATTCAATACAGACAACAACACATGTTGAGACACACACCACCCGGCGACAGATCAATCGATACCAACGCAGGGACGAAATATGACACCGCTTATCCAGGTGGGCGTGTGGTCTTTGTGTTGACCTTGAACAGGATGGAGAGAAGGGAGGGGATGACTCATTTAGTCATGTGTTTCCACGGTAACTGGAGGAAAGATGGGAGAGTGGGTGAGAGTGTGAGTGTGATGATGAGTGCACATTGGGAATTCCCAAGACGGACGAAAGCTCGGAAAAAGGAGAGAAAACGGGGAAAGATGTAGAAGAATGTCAACATTAAAATGTTCTTTCTCAATTTGTGCTCCTTAAATCCTTCCACCGGAAAGGCCTAATTTCTTCTCTGCTACAACTAGAACAATAGGAGCTTAGAAGAAGAAGAAGCTTTTTATTCAGCGTTTTCATGCCTTTGCTGGGCATTGATCACGCTCTGAGACGATTGCAGCTATCGACCAATCACCAGAGATCTTTAAGTGGCTCGTCAAAGTCAGAAATTACAAAGACAGCGTGTATGCTGACGAAATCTCTTCTCTACGGCCCCACCCTCAAGCATATCAATGCAACATCACGCAGATAATTCAGTCACTTAATTTATCGTTCTCCAATCATTGAGAAACGAGCAGGCAGTCCTGAGCTTTTTATGGCCGTTCAGAGTCCATACACTTCGACACAGTCACCAGACTGCCCTTGGCATTAGGGGCATTTCGTCCTTGACCAAGTCACTCATTCATGCTCGCTCAGCTCACACTGTCATGTGTGAAGGCGACGTGAGCTCAGGTGACTCGTCTGATCTTTTGGTCGTGAACATGCCCCGCTGGGTTTCCATGAAAAAGGGGGGGGGGGCGAGCGCACAAGACATAGACATCAAATAGTTTTATGGCCCATTGTACAGTACAGGCATTTATTGCTCACACACACACACACACAAGTTCAGAAACGTGCAAAGCCAGGAATTGGGATTAGATGTGAACTTTTGGCCACTTGGATGAAGGCCCCACCCTGATAATGCTGTTATATTAGCTTGCCTGGCTTAGCTATGTCTGAGCTGCACTCCAGCGTATGTGCTCTGTAGCTGAAGTGCGGCATAGACTCAGATTCACGTCACTTTGATTAAATACTGAGCTTGGTTTTTATCCTTCTTGCCTAAATCCTCACCAGGCAGGTATATAGACGACACCAAATCTTTGCTTCCTTCTTGTTATTACTCTAAGCATTAATTTGGGTTCTCTCTCACAAATTGCCTCACTGTTGCTTCGGTATAATAATAACTCACACACATGCATGTGAGCGCACAGGCCCGCGGGGTCTGTGAGGGTCTGGCCGAGGGCCAAGCAGCAGGTTGTCTCAGCATGGTGGCTGTTTGAACAGGGATTTAACGTCAGGAGGAAACGCAAGAACTAATCTTACAGGGCTTTATAGAGGCTGATTAGGGTTATATAATAATGCTGCACAAAAACACACACACACGCTTGTTAATATTCATAGTCTGCGGTGGCATTCAGTTATGTGTCATGGACGTCCAAATAAATAAGAAAAGAAGAAACTTGTTGGATCTGTCTTTCAGTGTGTCTTAAGTGTTGCCATGCTTCAAAAAAAACGAAAATCTCCCTGTTGGTATCCTGCCCAACATCAATGGCAATAATGATAAGTAGAGCTGAAATGATCAGTAGTTTAGTCAATTAATCAATTACTTGATGAGTGGAAAAATGAGTTGGCGTCAATTTTGATAATCAGTTCAATGTAATTGTACCAAGCTTTCCTCACCCCAGCTTCTCGACTGTGAAGATCTGCTGCTATCTTTGTGTTAAATGACAGTAAGGGTTTAGATTTTTTGTGTTTTGGACTTCTTGTCGGACAAAAGAAAACATTTGGAGATGCTGACTTTAGCGTCAGATAATTGTAACAGGCTTCCTCTGACATTTATAGACCAAACTATTAATCGATTAATTGAAGAAGAAAATGTAAAAAATCATCATGAAAATTCTTGTCAGATGCTTAAATAGCAGCCAAATACCAGATTAACAACATAAGATAGATATATCATAATCAGAATGTAACAGAAATGCTATTATAACATCATAAATAAAAAAATTGAATTAAAATTATACAATTATTATATATATAATTATAAAGATGCGTCCTAGAAAAAATTTAAAAAGGAACTTAAAGGAACCCCTAAAGTGGCGCCTCAGTCTGTCAGAGGACATCAAACGAAGTCCAAGAGGAACAGAAATGTGCTCAGAGAGCATGTCTGAGACCAAGCCCCTTCCTCTGCGAGACAACAATCCAATAACAGCGGAGGATATGAAAATATCCAGAGATTTGTAACAAGAGTAAGATTCAGTCCGGAAATGTGACAAAGACGCAAATGTGACGCCTGCTTAGCCCCCGAGAAATCCCACAGTTCAGACTTTTTTATCCACCAACTCTCAGAGATGGTCTGCTGCGAGGTCTGGAGAGCAGTTTGGCAGCAGCCTTTTTTTTCTTTTTTAAAAAAAGAATCATGTTCCCCCTTGGCCTGTTTGGAGACAACGGGATGTAAAAACGACCACAAGAACAGGAAACCTGAAGAGATTCCACACAAGTCAGCATCTCTCGCACACTGAGCAACATGACGCACAACATGCAAGCGTGGACATTTGATAAAAGCAGCCACTCAGCCTCACATAGAAGTCGCAATATGAACTCATCCAAACCACCCAGAACCAGCATTACCTTTATTTGCGTCTGCAGAAGCATATCAGAGAGTTTGCAACAAAGTGCTGAATCAACGAGCCTGCTTTGCTTGACAATGCAGAAACATCCAGATCTGTCTGTTTATTAGCTCAAAACCTAAAGATGCTCACTTTGAAAGGATAAAAAAACTCAGAAGAGCAGCAAATCATCCATTTGTGAAGACGTAAGCAACATTTATTTTGAGGTTTTTGCACAATAAAATATGTAAATTACCACTACTATGTTCTGACGCGATGCACATGACTGGATGTGTAGCTTTAAGTTTTATTGTGGTTCATTGGCGGTTGCAGCAGGAAACATTAATTTGACTCTGTGTTGGCAGCGCTATCATTCATACCTTTGACTTTTGTACTGTAAAATGCCGCTCGTATCATCCAGTGAGCCTGTTATGATTCAAAACCTTCAACCTTTGACCCCCGCCCCCGTTTTTATTGGCCGTTGGGTTCAAGCACAGTCAATGCAGTCGGCTGAATCTGATGGGGGGCTCCTGACCCCGCGACCTCGGCTTTGTTGTCACCTCGCCGGACAGGAGCGGATCTATCCTGAGGCGAGGGCGGCTCTTCTCATGTCATATATAAACCCGATCACCCGTCCCTCCATCTTTCAGCTCCTGTGTAAACTGCCTGGCGTTCTGATGCTCATTGAACCTGTCAGGGATTTATTCCCCCCCACACCCTCTGCGCCTACCTCTCATCCCTCCTCCTTCTTTGCACTCTTTCACCTCGCTCTCTGTCTTGCTTCATCTCTTCATAGCTCTTTGCTAAATCAGCAAATTACAGCTTCCCACTTCGTCGCTGCTCAGACTCCACTCGCTCTCTCATTCTTTTCTCTTTGTCTCTCACTTTGAATTCATGACCTCTTTTTTCTGGCCAGTTTTCTGCTCAGTTTGTCCGTCTTCCCCTGACTATCACAAATGAACTTGGACTCAAATAAAAGCATTACATTCACGTAACAAGTGAAAGCAGACATACTCATTTTTAAAGGGGCACTCCAGTGATTTGTACATAAGAGAAACATGGACAAAATAACAGTCAAACTCCAGACTAGAACCTACACTTCCCATAATGCAACTGCATAGCATATTTTCCCTCCCTGTCAAAGCTCTTTCCACCAGTTTGTATGCCAAAGATTTCCCTTAAAAATGTAAAGTCTCAGTCCACACACTGAGATAAGTACTTCTAATAACAAAATGCACTTTTCAACCTGAAACCTGACACTTTACTCTCCCCTCCCTCCACCAGGTAACATCATCGGCTCAGGTATCTTTGTCAGTCCGAAGGGAGTGATGGAGAACGGCAGCTCCGTGGGCATGTCCCTGATCGTCTGGATTATCACGGGCATCATCACCGCCATCGGGGCGCTGTGCTACGCCGAGCGCCGAGCTGGGCGTCACCATCCCCAAGTCAGGGGGCGACTACTCTTACGTGAAAGACATCTTCGGAGGGCTGGCCGGGTGAGAGAACACTCATTCATAAAGACGTTCACTGAGTTGGAAACAGTTACTCAGGTGTGTTTCATAGTTCATCTGATATCCTGCTGAGTGTGATATCACTCAGCAAGATATGAAAAAATGGAAAGTAGTTCTTTAGAAAGAGGAGGCCTTACCCAACATGTGTCTTATGCAGGAAACAAGCGTGTGTGGGGGTTTCTTTTAGTGGCACTGGAAATTTAGATCTCGTGGGAGTTTGTTTTTACTGCAAAAAAAGTTGAGTGTTGAGTAGTAGTAGTAGTAGTTAAGTAGAGATGCCTTCTAAATGTTTTTTATTTATTAAGGATGAAAAAATTAAAGATGTAGATGGTGCCAGCCATTATTATGTTGTCAGCTAATGACAATACTCGGGTCAGGAAGGTTTGATAAACTATCTATCTATTAGGTGCATGACCCAGTTTTGTGGAAAGAGGGGCCTCCCAAAGAATTAAAGTTAATTTGACATGGCTTTAGGTGAACATGCCAACATGAGATTCCTCTCTTTATCCTGGTGGATGAGCCGGCCCATTTAGGTCAGACATCTTGATCCAAAGCAGGGGGTCTCTTGCTTGTAGTCAAGTGCAGACGTTTGACATGGTAAACCCACATGTTAACCCACACTCACCCCCACAACCACAGTGTAGTTTTTCCATCAGTCAGTGTTACTCAGTGTACAGTGTTACTGTCAGGCTACGCTGCTTTTTTTTTCCCATCTTTGTGATATGTCAATTTCCTCTCAGCCCACCACCTCTCTCCATTCATCCATAAATGGTTATCTTTAACGTACTGGCTTACAGTAAACGCTTGGGAACCACGCTAGGTTAATTTCCTAGCAAAACAATATCGTTTGTTGGCGTAGATTTCACACACTGTGTCTTTGCCCGGACTGTAAACACAGATTAGACCATTGTTTTTTCAACTGTCGCAAGGATACATGTTATCTGGGTATTTTGGGAGAGGAATTCAACCAAACAAAACAGCCAATGATTGTTTTTGTCCCTTTGTACAGCAGCTATCAATACACATCAATGAACTTTTACCTCCAAGGACTTTGTAGTCCATGGCTTCAGATGTGTTGGGGCCACGCCGCTTTCCTGTGCCCGCTGTCTCTGAGAAACACACCGTGTTCAAGGGGTGTTTGTTTTCCCGCGCCTTTCATCCCAACCTATGCGCCTGTGGCCGTGTTCTGTTTGAATGCATGTATAAGTCAACACGGATGGAAATGGTTGCACTACCTCGTCGCAGCTCGTGGAAAAAGGGAAGCGCTCGTAAAGTTGAACGCAACCTGAGCGGACGGTGTTTAAAGTACAAAGGGTCTTTGTTATGTCAGACTGACGAGGGCTGCGTTACACTCAAAATATACATTAAACAGGCTGCTATAAAGGTTAGAGAGTAAATAAACGGAGTAAATAGAGATAGATAGAAAAAGAGATACATATATACATTAATATACAGAAGCCTGCTGATATCTCCTTTGCATTTTTACTTTTGTCCCCTATGTCTACCAGTAGTGGATAGTCATTAAAGTCATTTCTTAGGTAAAAAATACCACAAATTATGAATATCTTTGAGTTTCAAACAGTTGGACAAAAACAATTGGAGTATGTCACTTTGGGTTTTAGGAAAGTGGGATATCATTTTTAATTGAAAAAATAATAATACAGGTACATTTTTAGTACTAAAAGTACCAGTAGTAAAAGTAGTAATGCTGCATTAATCACGTAATATCACGTGATATCAAGTGTGAATTATGCAGAAGAGCCCCACAGAGTGTTATTGTTTATTAATACATGTACTCATTTGAATGTAGCTGGTCAATGTCGTGCTACGTCTACCACATTACTACTACAAGCTACCGTACGAAAACTTTTAAAAGTTTTAGTTTCTTTAATCTGTAGCAGCACATCATATAATCCTTATCATATGTTCAGCATGTGAAACCAAGTATAAAGTACATTGTCCCGAGAAATGTGGTGGTGTAGAAGTATAAAGTTGCACAACAATGTAAACAAGTGAAACAAGCAGATGAAACACCTGCTTCCCACTGCTTAAGTGGGTTTCTGTCTTCTTTGTCCTATGTTTGAATCAACATTTTTACATTAAACACACACATTTCACTCAGACAAAATCCTGTTAATGCACTCAGCTGTAATGATCCCTCTATAAGCTCTCAGGGAATGTCATGGAAAAACCACTCGCCTTGTCTCCTGCCACTCTCGGCTAAAACCTCCCTCCTCCTGTATTAATCTCTGTGGCTGCAGTGACTGTCGGTGTCACTGCTGACGAGGATTGCATCAGTTACTGTGCGTGACTCATCCTGTCGAACCAACGTGTGTTTCCTTTTTTGTATTTTTTTTTTTTTTTACCACTTTTGTTCATGTGGTTTCTCACTCAAAGGATAGAGTCTGTCGAGAAAAGGTCTTTCTTACTGATAAAACTGTAACCAAAAAACCCCCAAAGAAATGTCTGACTAATATAAGTAACGAGGATTTTACTCTATGACTAAAGCTACTGCGACAGACAGGCAACCCTCGTGGTGTACAAGGTTGCATGAGTCATCTCTGGGAAACCAGCCGCCAAAGTGATATTTAATTAGTCTGGGTTCCTGTGGAGGGTTTTTAACCGCTGTTTCAGAGGTTTGTCTGACCGAAAATGAAACTGGGGGAGGTGGGGTGTCAGATGTGTCACTGAACATGAACGTAACACAACTGAAACGTTGCTTATGGGGAAGCCACTGAGCTTCCCCATAAGTCATTCAGTAAAAGCACGTGGCCTTTCCCCTCTGCTTTGTCTTAAGCAGGTTACAAGGACTCATTTTTTGCATTGTCTTACTATTGATAGTTTAACTGTGTTGCCTGTAAAAGCTCCCAAAATAGAAAAAACAAAAGCCCAAAATGAGATTTTTAGATATCAAATGCAAAAATATTGAGTTTAAGATTACATAAAACAGAAATAGGCAGAAGATCCTCATATTTGAGAGGCTGTAACCAGCATGTGTTTGGGATTTTGCTTGATAAATGACTCAAATGATTTATCATTTCGATTTTATCGATTATCAAAAAAATATCAAAGATTTATTGACCTTCAGCACTGCAGCACAAACAGTAACAAAGAGTGGATTAAAAATAGATTACAAAGACATTTTACAGGCCGACGACAGCATAGTAAGAAATACAGTTTACATTTCAACCAGAAATAACCTGCTTTGAATGGGGATCAGTAAATGGGAGGATGTATATGTGCTCCTCGCCCCCCCGCTGTTCCTCCCAAGCCTCTGTGTTCCTAACCGTGCCTCCTTTTCGTCTCAGGTTCCTGCGTCTGTGGATCGCCGTGCTGGTCATCTACCCAACCAACCAGGCCGTGATCGCGCTGACGTTTTCCAACTACGTCCTGCAGCCTCTCTTCCCCACCTGCTTCCCTCCGGAGAACGGCCTCCGTCTGCTGGCTGCCATCTGCCTCTGTGAGTAAAACATTGAGCGCCACGTCCAACAGTTTACTATCAAAGTTATCGTTGAGTTTGAGAGTTGTAGGGCTACACACTTTGAGGTCTGCCAGCATGCAGTTGTGTACAGTACCTGTCTAACCAGTATTGGGCGTGTGATATGTGGCACCTGTGTGTCAAGATCATGACCCTTACATCTGCAGGAGCTTCCCCATCCGTTCTGTGTCCCTTTAGTCAAACAGTTAATGGAGCTGTGTTTCCTCAACCCATAAGAACCCAGACCCCTTTCTCCTTCAAGGAAAATTATGGGGGACAGGCATCTTGGAAAGGTTGTTGTGGGAACACAAAATCACATGACCTGTCACATGACCCACCTGGATGTTCAGCAGGGGTCACTTAGGGACTTTACAGGTTAAAATCGAAGGATAAAGCCATATATAAGGAACTTTCCAGGTCATTTAAGTGACTTGTGACACCTGTGTCACCGTGGGTTCTTATGGGTTAAAGACAAACTACTGTCCCTTTGTTGACTTTAACCCAACACGCTAAAGCAAAACCCTCTAACAGATCTGTCTGACGTGGGAAAATGAGGGAGAGAGCAAAGCAGAATAAATAAAGTTTGACATTTTAGGAAATACGCTTGTTTGCTTTCTTGCTGAGCGTAGATAAGAAGATTGATACCGCAGATTGGTACCAGTCTGACACAGCAAATGTAAGGCTGCAGCCAGATCTTGCAAAATATCCTCTGGGAGTATTTAACTTTTATGGTTTATGTTTAGACAAATAGCTGCATTATGAACTTAATTTCTAGGAGACAAGGAAATAAAGCAATGTCCCCAAGCGAGAAACATTTTACAAGTTAAACTCGTTCTCCAATTTCTGGTGAACCAGCTGACGGCTCAGAGCCGATGCTGGTTCAGCTGAGGTGAAAGAGTAGAGTCACTTTTTGAGCTGGTGCTTGTTGAGGCAGGCTTGACTGTTGACAAACTGTCAGTATATCCTAAATTGTGCTGCAAAAAAATCTTTGTAATTGACTAAAAGCAGAGGGTTACATGACAGTTCAGGGTTGAGCTGCATATATACACAGTGTAGTGTAATGGATTTAACATTAAAGTACTCGTCCCTCCCCAGACACATCAGCTAAATGGGTTGCTGTGACATCGTCAAAGCTGTCTCTGATGTATGAGTTCTTTAAAACAGTGACAGATGATGTATCCAGTTTGTGTCACGCTCTGTCCCAGTCTCCTCTCTCTCCCCCCTCTTCTTTCTCTGAAGCTCTTGAGTTATTTAACCCTCAGAGGTCACCTGAGAGAAGGACGAGAGGAACAGATAGCAAAGCAGCTAGAGGAGCGTAGCATCGAGCAGCGAACGCGAGAAGACAAACGGCTGAATGTGTTGCCGCTGACATGACAGTGGTCAGTTCGAATACCTCGGCAAAGTTTGCACACACGGGCCAAATACCGCAGATGGCCTTCAGACAGAGACAGACGTGGACACCGGAGATGAGTGTGTGTGTACCAGCCTTGCGGAGGATTTCAAAACAAAGCATATCTCTGTTGATGTCCCAATCTGACCTGTCAAAGGCACATCCCACTTTAAGATTCCCAACAGTTTTCCACAGTCACTTTTGCATAAATTTCTTGTGTGTCTCTCCAAAATGAGATGTTCTCAGGGGTTCTTCAGTAAAAAGGGGTAAAAAGGTACAATCAATTATCAGCATCTATAGTTCTTATAATATATATTTTTTGTATTTCTCCTCCTTTAAACTGATTTCCAAAGTTTTTTTTTGTTTTTATTCATGAGGACATCCTTTGACATGCCGTTTACTGGCAGGTGGACTCGGTTGGCTGACCTGTATGATTTTCAAAGGCATGCACAAAGCGATAACATATTTGTACTTAACAGAAAAAACGCGTCATCAGATACAGTCGGTAGATAGTGCAGCCTTAGCAGAGGCCTGCACTCTCGACCAGTTTTATTTGGATTACAGACACACTGACCTGCATTTACTGGTTTGTCATGTCTCACTTACATAAATGACTTAAAGATAAATGTGCTTCGCTCTGACAAGAGCTGCGGGCAGGCATGACTCTGATAAACTGATTTTAATTGGCTGAGCCAGCGGAGAAACAAAGCTGTTGTCAGGCAGCTTTCAGAGGAAAAAAGAGTCTTTCTATTTTCTTACAGATGCTATGAACTTGTTTTGCTGTTGTTGTTTTTCGGGGGGAAAGTGGGTGAGAGGTTAGCTGTTTCTGCCCAAATCTGATCTCATCCTTGTTGTTGTTATTAAGGCAGCATGTGTTTATCTGCTTCTGTGTTTAGACAAGTCAGGCCCTCTGCAGAGTGTTAGATAATAATCTCTAGGATATAACCTTACTTATTTACCCACAGATTCAGTCATAACGAGATTCAGTGACAGACAACCCAGCAGCTGGTCTGGTCGTTTCAATCTGTGGGGCAAAGGTTTTCCATGGTGTACCGTTTCAAAAACACATGGAGGGGATTCTCCCCGGGGTCCGGCTCTTCCTAGAGTTCGAGGTCATAACTCGAGGTCCTGTTTTGCAGCCTGCTCAAAGTTAACTCAGCAAGTTTCCTCAGCTTACTGACAGCTGGACGTTTCGGAGAATGTGTCCTCAGGTGTTGCCAATGCTTTGAATGGGGACAACACGTGTTGTTGTTTTACCATAATGCAGTGCGTTGGCAGAGAGTTCGTCTGGTTCCTAAAACAACTGTGTTTACCGGTGGTCCAGTCATAAGAGGTATAAGCAACTCATGCATGAGGATCAGTTGTATTTCAGTTTGAGCCTGTGTGTGTATACATTCATGTGTGTACAGACACAAGCTGAGTTGCGTGCACAGTTTCTCATTTCCTATTCTTTGACACAGCACCAGCTTTGTGGCTCACCCCCCCCACCACAACTCCTCCTCTGCTCTTCTAGTAGTTTACATTGTAAGTAATTTCCCCCTGTTGTCCCTCACTCAGCAACCTAAAAACATCACAAACTTTAAACACACAGGCCCAATCTGGACACCCCACACACATCTACTGTATGTGCATGCCAGCACAGACCCATGCACGTCTGACCACGTGCATCTGCCTTCGCCCCCCACCCCCACCTGCGGCAGCGGCCACAGCTCAGAGTTATTTAATGTGATGAACTTAATCCCACGGAGTCAAACAGGCCTATTATTTAATGGCACCCTATTGGCCTGAACCCACTGGCCTGTTGTACCCAGCAGTACAGATCAAATCCATTATCCTTGTCCATGTGAGGTCAGCCTCGAGTTGAGCTGAGTCGAACATATTTTAGGGCCTCCTTGATTCCATATACAACTTTATTAAGGTACCTGAAGGACTAAACTAGTGTGAAAAAACATATAAAACAAGTCTTTATACATAACTGTCAAACTCAGTGGGTCTTGATGTTGAATTACGTCCAATCTACAAAGTCAAAATCCCAAATTATCATTTAAAATGTATTTATATAGCAGCTTTCTTTTAACCACATCTCATGGTCGTTCTCTGCAAATCGACTGGCCTCAGTATATAATATGAATCAATATATGTCATACCTGTGATTAACTGATATTTCACAAATCTAACGATGACTGCAGCTTCATTTGATAATGCAACATCACATGAGGCAATCTATTTTTGTCTTTACATGACGTTGTAAGATGCATGGATGGGATAGTTTTTATGATGTTTTTTCACTGAGCTGTGTATGAATATCAAATACCTGCAATACTTCTAAGAAAATCCAACTACTGCAGGTAAGACACAGGGTGAAAGATAAGGAGTAGAGTTCACGACGACTCAGTGGAGGAGTCAAAGGTCGCCAAGGTGTTATGCGTTAAGACACGTGGCATACGTTCAAATGCACCGCTTTTAATCTTTCTCTGCTCACTCTCCATTAAGAAACCCCTCAAGGCCGCTGACCTGAATCCTCGCATTGAACAGGTTTATCAGTGACAGCAGTCGCTTTCGTAATGTTGTCTTTTCTTGGGAAATAATCTGAGTTCTACTGCTCCAAACAATGCAATGACCAAGAGCAATAAAATGATCAACGCATATCTGCTGATTTCACTCCTAATCATCTCCCAACCTTTCAGTGGGGTCAACACAAAGTCATATTGTGCAGCCAAACATTATTCTCAAATATTATTAATTTAGAAATTGGTACAGAATGATGCACAAGACCTGCAGGTGAAATATATGGAGTCCTGGGTTGGTTCATGCTCGTATTTGAATTATAAATGTAACAATGGGGAGCCCAATGGTAAAAAATAAGCACTAACTCTGTATCTTTCTGTTTTTTTTGTGCATCCAGTGCTGCTGACATGGGTGAACTGCTCCAGCGTGAGGTGGGCCACCAGGGTGCAGGACGTTTTCACCGCCGGCAAGCTGCTGGCCCTCGCCCTCATCATCATCATGGGCATTGTGCAGATCTGCAAGGGTGAGCTTATTGACGCCTGTCCACCTTTGTCCGGGGTTTCTCTGTGTATGAAAGTTTTAAAAAAAAATCCCACCCCAGCTGCGGTCACTGGGGACATCTTCAGTCGTTGAGGACAGTATAGGCTCCCTGTGGACGCGGCAGGGGTCAGTGAGTTGTTGGGGCCCTCGCGTCGCTAATACCGGCACGCCTGCGTGGGTTTGCTATCACAACATGGCTGAGGGCCAGTTATTACAAAGGGCCACGGAGAGCAGGGGCCCCCTTAAAACAACAAAATGGGGATTTCTACACAGAAAGTGTTTGAAGATGAATGAAATGGCTGGCTTGATGGGAGACTTTGAGGGTCATATACGAGGAGACAGTATGTGAAAGTAGAAGGACTTTAATGCGCTCCGAAAACACGCCCCGAGAAGGGATTTCAGAAAAAAATGCAACGACAGAAGGAGACAAGATTCCTGAAGATCATGGCATTTACCCCAAACAGAGTATTTGATTGTTCCTCAGTGGATTTTTACCAATAAGTCACTTTACAGGGTTTCAGCTGAATGTCTTTTACAGCCTGTTTTACACACATACCAATTAGATGATGGTTTTCAGCTGCAATTTCCTCACAGCAAACCCAGACTTCAGTGGAAACCGGTTTGTTTACCCTCGCCGCCAAACAACAACAGCAAAGCCAACAGAAATTTATCAGGGACTGACCTGCTTAGTTAGGCACGTTCGTATAAATCAGCAGGAGAAAATCCTGAATGAAAGATGCAGTTTTAATGCAAAGAAAGGATTAACGCACCATGTGAGGAACAGCTACTAAAACTATCTTTTTGCACAATCTCCTCCACCTGTAGGAGACTACTACTGGTTGGAGCCAGCCAACGCCTTCGAGCCCTTTAAGGAGTACGACGTGGGTTCGATAGCCTTAGCCTTCCTGCAGGGCTCCTTCGCCTACGGAGGGTGGAACTTCCTCAACTACGTCACAGAGGAGCTGGTGGACCCCTATGTGTAAGACGCCTCACTCTGCATCTCATCTCTGTAGAAAGATTTTTATTGCTGTGGTCAGAAAAACACCCTCCCACAGCAGCGAATGGCTCATGGCCACAGGAATATAGCTGAATTTTAAAGCAGCTTCCAGCGATAAGCAGTTGCATACCATCTAAGCTTCCTAGTTTAATCCCTGAGCCTTTTATTTGAAAGCTCTCTGAAATTTATTTAACTTTGCATGGGAGAAATAATTCCCAGCATCTGGTAGTATAAAATGGTTTATTTCTTCATTTCCTCTTTGTTTTTTTGTCCATTGTTTTAGCTATCCCACATTTTTTAATAACCTTGGTATCCATTAACACACACCTCCCCTGAGGTAGAAGTTTTAATTTCCTACTTTAAACCCCGCTCTGCCTTCTTCTCTGGAGTTTTCCCACCCACATTATGCCTCCTAATCACTGCTGTCTTTGTCATCTCCAGCAACCTTCCCCGCGCCATCTTCATCTCCATCCCCCTCGTGACCTTCGTTTACGTCTTCGCCAACATCGCCTACGTCACAGCCATGAGTCCCCAGGAGCTGCTCGCCTCAAACGCCGTTGCCGTGGTGAGTAGCTCAGAGCACGACGTCGCCTGTGACATCACTCAACCACACACGATATTGAAGTAGTGACTCTGTTGCCCTCTAGTGATCTTTGCTGGTCAGTGCTTTAGTCAAACCTGTTAGTCCTGTTTCATTCATTGCATTTTAGTTGTGAGCACAATAAAAAAAAAAAAGTGATAAAGTGAGCATCTAACCTCCATTCTCCCACTTCTCCACCCCAGACGTTCGGTGAGAAGCTGCTGGGAGTTATGTCGTGGATCATGCCCATTTCTGTGGCTCTCTCCACCTTCGGGGGTGTCAACGGCTCCCTATTCACCTCTTCAAGGTTGGTTGGCTTGATAATGACATCCTTCACTGCCAACAGGATCATTCCAACTCATAAACTCACTATATTAGCCTTGTATATTAGCCTGCCTCTAAAACAAGCAAGGAAAATCACTCACACTGAAAAACTCATAAAGGAGAGGGATTTTTTTTTCTAATTTGCTCCCCGTTATCTTCAGCTTAACTCTCTCCATAAGTCTCTCTTCTGTTCACCATATGACGTGGATTTACTGCAGACCTAAATACTATAAGATGCATTAAGTGATGTTTTTTTTCTTCTCCACTTCATCTCCGTCATCACAGGTTGTTCTTTGCTGGAGCCAGAGAGGGCCACCTCCCCAGCCTGCTGGCCATGATCCACGTGAAACGCTGCACCCCCATCCCTGCTCTGCTCTTCACCGTGAGTACCGCTCTCACCCCTGCACTCTCATATTATCTCCATCAGATAAGTCTGTCTGTCTCGATACTCTAAGCCGCAAACGTCCTGTCCCTGACCGTCGTTTCCCTCCTCGCCCTTCAGTGCCTGTCCACCCTGCTCATGCTGTGCACCAGCGACATGTACACTCTCATCAACTACGTGGGCTTCATCAACTACCTCTTCTACGGAGTCACTGTCGCCGGGCAGATTGTTCTGCGCATTAAACAGCCCAACATTCACCGGCCAATCAAGGTGTGTTCTTGCCTCATTTTAGTTTTTGCCCCTGATAATACATTTGTACGTCATACCTCTCCTGGTTAATTTCAGCATTTGACTCTTGTTCGCTTTGCAGTTTTTGTTTTGATTCATTTGTACTTTCGTAGATTTTTTTGTAGCAAATGTAGCTGTCTTGTTGAAACAGCAACAGTAGTAATAGAAGAAGAAGAAGACAAGCACATTTCATAGTAAAATTCACACATAAACAAAAAAATGACAGGCGCAAAAAGTATAAATAGGGCCAGTAATGTTTGAATGGAAAGGTGCTGTGCTGATAAGGCAGTTTTGAGAGTGTTAAAATCAAACTGCGTACTGTTCAAAAGGAAAAAACTACCTACATGAGTGTAACAAGTTGTTGCTTTGTTTCATCTTACAGATCAGTCTGATATGGCCGATCATTTACCTCATCTTCTGGGCCTTCTTGCTCATCTTCTCCCTTTACTCCGAGCCCGTGGTGTGTGCGGTATTGGCCTTGCCATCATGCTGACTGGCGTCCCTGTCTACTTCCTGGGAGTCTACTGGGACAATAAGCCACAGTGCTTCGACGCCTTCGTTAGTAAGTTATCTCAACGCGGGCTGTGTCATGTTAAGACGCTTGTTGGTGGGAAAATGTCCTACATCAGTGGTGAAATGCTTTACATTTTTAGACAGACAGACATGAGACATGACAGATCTTTCCTAACTCTTGGCAAAAAACAAAAATGGCATTAAAAATAGTCAAATATTTGTAGGAAACATGATTAAATTTTAATTTTTGATTTGTGAGATAAATTTAGGCAATTAATGCATATATTTATTAGTCAAAAGTGAACATTTAAATCTCAAAATGCTATATATCAAATTAAATGCTCAGTTTCTTCATGCGTACTATGTCACCTGTCCTAAAACTCTTCGTCGCTCTCTTCCTCCAGATAAGATGACATACTTGGGCCAGAAGTTCTGCGTGGTGGTTTACCCCGCCATGGATAGTGGCAGCGGTGAGGAAGGAGAGGAAATGAAGGAAGCCAGGTCTCCTCTGTCCAAGGAGGACGGAGACAACCACAAGTCGGCGGACTGCTAGAGCGCACGTCTTTGTCTGCCATGCGAATAAACAGACATATGCAGACGCACACGTGGGTGCACACACTCTCAGACACACATGCAAACATGCGACAGTTTGTAGTGGATCTACTGATTAACACTCGTGCCCCCACTCGTGATATTTTTTTTGTTTGTTTGTTTTTAGCAACATATCAATCAATCATTTCTGTGCCAAAATATAGTATTAGACATTTAAAGTAATATAACCTCAAACTCTTCGGTCTGAGGTGCTTCAAAAGTGCAATAAACTCCTCGATACATGCTTAAAAAGACGCATTTAACCATGTACTACTCTTCATCATCATCATCTCTCCCCCTCCACACACTCCCTGCACACTCCTACTGTAAGAGCATCATTTATTTTAGTTTCTTTTTTTTTTTTTTTTTCTATCACAAGACTCTTATTGTACTGGGACTTGGCTACATGCAAACACTTTTTTTTCTTTGTTATGCCACGAATGCTGTAAGTGCTGTCATCCATTCAACACACCAAAGCTGTATTTTGATTGTCAAGGCAGAAAATCAGATTCAGATCAAGTCATTTCATCGTCGTGAAAGTGCACCAAGTACTGTTTTTGTTTGTAAAGGTGATTCCAAAATGTTTCTCTTTTTAAAAAAAAATGTAATTGTGATAATTGTTTATATCATTTTGCCTTTGTTGTTATTTTAGTTTTAATATCTTAATTTTAGTTTTGTTAATATTCTTTTTTCTATTCAGCATCATATACATCTGGCCTTTTTTTTTTTTCTTTTTTTTTTACTCTTGCAACCGTGGAGGTGTACAACTGAAAGCCGATGTGTGAGCTGTACTTTGTATTGGTAAATGGTGCACAGTTCTTTGGTAATTGCCTTAATTAGATTGTATTCTGTATTTGGGTGCCATTGCAGCTCTGTTTTGACTTTTGTGGAGAGAGAGGTTAATCCTCACAGTTAGTGGGTAGTTTTTAATGTTTATGGAAGCAACAAAAGTGTCAGTCTTTTTTTTTTTAAATGTGAGAGTTTTGGACTCTTGTATGGACACTACAGAGATAATCAACACGTTAAAACGGCGAGTCCAGCGAGGACATAGATGACTTAGAAAGAATGAGTAGGCGATACGCGATAGCTTTCTCCACCGCATTTGCGCATCTGTAAATGTGCAAATCCCTACACCGACACATGTGAATGCCTGTGTGAAAACATACCTTTGTGTTCTTTATTTAGGGTGTAGAAATGAGAGCTTTACATGAAATGAAAAAGAAATTTTTTGATTCATACAGTTCACTAGAAGAGATTTTAGTGCAATACTAGTACAGGAACCAGCGAAAACCTTAACATGCACCCCTGAATGAACCTATTCTGTGTTGTCTGGTAATTATTATATCTTCTATCTATTATATCTATACTTATGCTGTATATTATAATAACAACACTCCCGCACATAAACACACACCGTGTACTCTCGTGTCTTCAGTCTTTCTATAATCTATTGGTGTCTCAGGGCATCCCTACTGCCTTCTCCTTACACACACTGCCTAAGACCTCCAGACCACAGACTGTACCATGAACACTCAACTCATCTCACTAATTGCCTCTTTGCTAAAAGTCTGTACTGGTGCTCTTAGAGATTTACATCCTCAGGAGTTTCAATCTTACAAGTGATCCCAAAAAAAAAAACAATTGTTGGCAGACAGATTATAACAAGAAAACTTATCTTTTAATTAGGGCCAGTATTGTGTTGGTTCCTCTTGTAAGGGGAACAGGGTGTCTTGGATGTCTTTACAAGTACAAAGATTGTGTTTTGTGCCTGTACAGTTTTTGTGTATTTACAGTACACACAGATGTCATGACAATCTGTATGTTGTCTCTTAGTAAATAAAAACCACTGACTAATGTTTGAATTTGTAATGCAGGGCCTCGTTTGAAAAGTGCTCCCTGTCTTTATCTTTATTCCACTGTCATTTCAAAGAATTTGGTTAAATTCTTAACACATTTTCAGTGATTCAGAGAGTTTTCCTCCCTTGCTGTGCATAAATGAGGCCTGAATGTTTCCACCTCGCAAATCAAATGCTGCAACTTTATGATACAGCAACGACTTCAGTGCAAATCAAATTAAAAAGTGTTGATTTTTCTTGTCTTACGTTCTTCCTGGTCAACGTTCCCTAATAAGCTGCAGCCTCCACTTTGGAAATGAAGGTTGCAGCTTATTTAGGAGCTTCTAATTTAGACCAAAACAGGCCTTCAATGTGGTGAAAATATGAATTTTGTGTGCTTATATCCGTTATGTGTACTGATAATCTACAGCAATACATCTTCGCACTACAATACTCTTCACGAAGTTATTTCTCAATCATCTTGTGTACACGTTGGTTTCTAATTTAAGTTTGCAGTCTTACCTACCGTACCGGGAGCCATGTTGAGCGACATGCCTCTCAAACTTAAGTCTATTTTTGTGTCAAAAAATGTAAATGTACATATTGGTAGTGAGTGTGTGACAAGAATAAAAAAAAAAGACATACCTAAGTAAGGCTTTCCATGTCTCCTTTGTACGGCAGTTTCGAACATCGTGAATGGATTTTATGAGGAACGCAGAATGAGAGAAGTGAGGCGATTTCAGCATTAACATACATTTATTCTACTGACAAACTAATCCACAGCATAGGTCAACACACACTTAAGGAGGAGGGGAGGGGGGGGGCACGTGGGCGCTGACACAGCAGTCCCGAAAGTTGCTTCTCTGAACAATCAAACCTAATGACATCCAGCCATCTTCAGACCACACCATAGCTGACACCTTCTTTGTCTTGCTGACAGTAAAATGTGAAAAAAACAAACTGAATTCATGTGAAATTATATAAAACTTTATCCTACTGAATTTTACATGCTCAGTCTACTTATGAAGCATGTTTGAAGCTAACTATGTGGTACATGATTTAGAATTAGGGGCAGGAGGTTTTACATCTTGTTTTCTCTTATAATAGTTTGACTGTTTGAGAAATATCCTTCTTTGCTTTCTGGCAGCAACTTAGATGAAAAGATTGATACCATTCTTTTACCATTTTCTGTCTGTTGAATAAAAAGGCAACAGATGGTTATCTTAGCTTACTACAGAGACTGGAAACAGGGAAACAGCTAGCAATGAAAATGAGATCTCGAATGTTTAATTCATTCAAAAAGTGTGAAAACCACAATCTGCCGTTTTACAGGGCAGGACTATTTCCTGGCAAGAAACAGTCAAGCACATAAATCTCTGTAAAGCTGCAGATTGTCATTTTAAACTTTGGTTTTCACTCAAATGAACATACAGGACACAGGTTGTTAATAAGTGAGAGCTAGGCTAGCTGTTTCCACCCGTTTTCAGTGTTTGTGCTAAGCTACGCTCACCGGCTGCTGGCTGTAGCTTCATATTTAACGGACAAATCTGTGAGGGGCAATCAATCTTCTCATCTAACATTCCCGCCAAAATCTCAAACTGTTCTTTTAAACTTTCATGAAGAATTCCACGAGATTTATTAAATGACTTTTAATACGATGACACATCCGACAGCCTCAGATAATTACTCTGCATGACTTGGGGCAATTTGTAGAGAGGAAAATAAAACGCGGATGAAGCGGAAAAAGCAAACCTTAGTTTGTGTCACACTCCGAAGACAAATAAAGTCCGAGGATGGGTCTTTGAGCTACGGGTGTCTCTGTTTTATCATCAGAGGAACAAAGATGACCTCTGTGTTCACATGCAGACCCGCAGAAAGAGGCACAGGCTCGAAAATTGTGCAGCAGTTTTCTGTGGCAGCCAAATTTGCTCTGCGTTTAAAAATCTTTAGCTAAACGCTTTGTCTGATTCTAAAAGTAATGTTGCCTTTTCTGGCAGAACAGAAGACAGACATTCACCACTGCTCTTACAGTGTGGGGGTGGAGGGGGGAGTGTTTTGCAGCAGACACATTTATGGCTGCCACAAGTAGAACCTGATCTAACTCTTTCTACCAGCGGCTCCGTGTGGCCTACGATGCCGCCGGGGTTACTCCGCAACCCGTGGCCATGTGTCTCCGGTGTGTCCGCTTAGTGTAGGCAAACGCATCGCAAAAGCTAAGGCAGGTTTCCAAGTGACGGCTACAACGCAGGTTTGGAGCGGTGGCTTCTGGGAGAGAGGAACGCCTGTCCTCCACGCAGGGCGAGCACCAGATGGAGAACGGAGCCTCCCTGGATTTTATAGTCTGCCGCCGTCTTCTCATCGTTCCTGAGGGTAAGACGTCAGACAGCAGAAATGTCTCGATTAAAAAACTAAACTAGACAATATTGCTGTTGTTGGGGTTTTTTTGTCTGTTTTTTTTAAGATGACCGCCAAAGGAGTTATAATGCCAGTGACTGATTCTCTGAAGAAATACAAGAGCTCCTTTCAACAGCACTAAAATATCCTTGAGAAGATCTAGATATGAATCTTCTTCCTAAACTATAAATAAATATAAAACTGATGAGTGATGATGGTATTGGATGATGACAATTAGGTCTTTTATTTATGTTATGTTGTCACTTGATGTATATTGTTTAGCATTTGTTTTACATATTTTCATTGTGTGTCCCAGATGTTTTAAATCTGTGTGTGTTATATGTGACACATTGCTTGAAGCCAGATACCTCTCTGGGTACAACAGAGTTAATGCTGAAAAAGAAAAAAAGTTCAAGGATTTTTATGAGGCAAGAATGAATAAGGCACTTGTTTGAACTTGAACTGATTTTTTTTTTGTTTTTCCATTTAAAAGTTCATTCTAAGTTAATCACTTTCCAAATTCCCAGCCCTGAATGTGGCATTCACAACAAGCACAATTGTGACCATAAATCTTTAAAAATGGGGCCACAATATAAAGTTTCATTTCAAATAGGAGCTAAGTGATTTCCTAAAACTAACTAAGCTTGTAACAAACTCTACCCAAACAGGAGTAAAATAGTGCATTTGTTTGTCTATTTTCAGCCAGATTAATTTGTATTTGGTTCAGTAGTTTGCCTTCACAGTAATAGGACGGTGTGTAGGGCTGAACGATAGCAACAGCGATATCATTTATAATATTCTAGGGAATGGTCATCTTCATCATTATTCTTTCAGTGAAAAATATATTAAAATTATAGTGGTGAGATTTTTTTTGTGAGGATCTGTACCAAACAAAGATTTTTTTCTTCAGTCTATAGAACATGATCTGTAGGCACATGGACTTGGTAGTGTAGTGTTTCACTTAACATTAAAATTAGAATTTCAAAGATTTTACTTTCACACCTATGGCAATAATTGGTAATTGCGAGTGTGTTTTTGGACCTCACTTCCTAAGCTTCATCAAAAGTAGTCATCGCTCTTTACTTTGTTTGGCTGTTGTAACCATTTACTCACTACGGTAAAAAAACAGGACAACACTTCACACACACAGGTGAGTAGAGGAGTGAATCTTTTGTGTTAAGCAGAATTGTATGCCACTTTTTTCAGGGAAAGTCGCCACCAACACTCGGGTTATAACACTGCAAATGAGGGGCTTTAATCAGTGGGCCATAAGCTTAATCATCACTGTGTGGCAGACATTAAGAATGACCATTAGAAACTAATAGAAATAGCTATTTTTCTTGCTGTTGGTCTTGTTTGCTTACGGAGATCATATGGAAGCATCAGTATTAAATCATAACCAGTTAAAAACTCCATAAAGCTGTTTTAAGACATTTCGACACATATTTTTCCTTAATAAATATTGTGCCTCCCACAATTTGGATATTCTCCATTATGCAATTTCAGTAAAATTCAGATTAACTGTTCAGCCTTCACCTTGACTCAAAATAAAGTGTCTGACTGTTTTCAGTAGTTTTTTGACAACAGTGGAGGAAGAAAGGTAAATAAAAATAAAGGGCATCTTCATCTCACATCTGTTTTCCACTGTAGATCAACCTCTGCTGCTGCGGGGGGATCCCTTCTTTCTCCTCCACCCTCTCTTTGATCCGCTCCACCTGGACGTAAATATAAAAACACACACTGCTCAAATACACATGGATGTTAATGTAAACACACACACACACACACACACACTGGATCATCATCAGCACTAAATGAGGATTATAATAAAAGATAATTACATACCTTATCTGTGGGCTCTATGTCAATCTCTATCTCCTTGCCTGTGAGTGTCTGTGATGAAAATGATGAACAGGTTATTGTTGAGCAAAACAGACTGAACACACTCAGTGACTCATTAATAACAAGTTACACCACCTTACCTTCACTTTTATCAGCATCTTTGTTGACCTGTTTCTATCAAGTAACCTGTATTATAATTATATGACGATGATAATATGATATGGGGTAATAAGATAAGGATAACGCGGTATTTTAGTGAGGAAACTCAATATATTTCTTCGCTCCTACAGATTCAGTTCGTGCTTCCTGTGTTTCTCCCTGATTCCCGCCGCTTCCTTCGTCGTGCGTCAACGGTTCCGCTCCGGCTCTCTGCTTAATTTAATGTCAAATACGCACAAAAGTGTCCCCAAAAACTACCTTTAACTACCCCAAGAACAACCCCAAACAGAAACCCACCGAAATCTGCCCACAGATTATCCAAAAACGACACCGGCGCAACGTTGCGCAAAGCGGGTCTTGTATTTGTAGTTTTTCCCCTGCGCGCCCCCATTCACTAAAGCCCATAAAAAACTACAACGTGGCTGTCAGCGTCACGTCCGGCCCCGAAATGCTTCCCGCGTACTCACTGGAAAAGGAAACAGCAGCACAGGCAAAACCAGACCTCCTCTTGTAAAGGTAAATACTTCATTTCGCTAAATATACCAGATAAATCACTAGGTGACCGATATGTAGCTTTTGCACATGAAAACGGCTCGTAACGCTGATTCAGATTTTTACCTGTTTTCCATTTGTACTCCTGAAACTTGATCATTCCTATAGTGAATTATTGTATATTAACACACCCATAATTCATGCATCTGCTGAGCTAAAGTGGACAAATTAGCAGCAGTATTTCTGAAAGGAACAGAAATGCAACATAGACATATTGATTGTTGTTTATTTATTTAGTTAATACTTTGGTCAAGTCCTGCTCTGGTGTTATGTTTTGGGGTATGATGTACAAAAAAAAAAAATAAAAAAATAAAAATACAGCAGGAACATACATTTGCTTATATGCTTTTTCATTCAGTCCTTATTCATCTCTGCAGTTTGGGCAATCAGTCGTATCAGTGTAACATTTCAACTTCACTGTAGTTTTCTGAGGGCACTCAGCTTTATCAGTGGGGCGAAGTAGAGCAACAAGTGGCCAGACAAGTTTCTAACAGGTCCCCGTTGTTTGACCGAATAATCTTATATGACAGATGGAGACAATGCCATCCAAACTGTCTGTTGGAAAACATCCATTAAAACTTGCAAAGCTACAAATGTTTAACACATGATTTACAGCAGACCTTTCATGAGAGTTCACGTTTGTTTTTACTTTGAAACAAGTGAGCTTCAACATCGAGCGCTCCTCCATCGGGGACTCCATTGTTAGGCTGCACTCCAGATCTCAGCAATTAAATTCATGGGTAAAATAAATGACTGTTGCTTTGATCCCCATCATTCCTCTGCTCTTGTTTTCTTTCTTATTTTCGATAATTATTTAATGATTCAAACCTTTTTGCTCTTGTTTTTGTTGTTCTTGGTGTTTATCCAACACTGTCTTCACGTTTTATGTCATTTTATTCTGTTTGTGTTCTGAAGCTTTGAAGGAAAAAAGCAATCAATTTTCTCTAATTTCAACCCCCTGCTGGTCTGTGTGAGTAACATTTTGAGTTGCTCTACGCACATACAGTATGCACTCTGGGGAAAAAAAAAAAAAGCAGGGCTTAAATAAAAAGGCATTTTATTTTGAAAGCATCATTGTAAGTGATCGTGTTTGTTGATTTGGTTTGGAAGGTGAGTGGAATATGTTCGTCTCCAGTATTCTCCCGTTTTCTCCATCCCCCTCTCTCTGCTCCCTCCTCAGGACATATTATACTGATTGTGACACCCTGACACACACACACAGTACGTCCCCGTACCCCCAGCCAAACCCCCCACCATCCCATCTCCCGCATGCACACGCAGCTGTGTATGGATCACTGCTGTTCACATGCCAGCAACCGTGCAAACAAAACCAGGTCATGGGCTTCTGAGCTGTAGGAAGTACTGAGCCTTGACCTTTTTGTCTTTCCTCTCCTCTGCTGTGTTTACACTCACATCCGGCCCGGGGGCGTTGTTTGCTGGCCGGTTGGGAGTGAGGCGTAGATTTGATCCGAGCCCCCACAGAGATGTCACAGTCCACTTCTGCAGTCTGGACAGCAGTAGTCGCCACAAAGGCCAGCACAGGAGCAGGCCACGAGGCACGGAGGGAGCGGGGCTTCAGTCATGCACACACACACACACACACAAAAAAAAAAAAAAAGAAAAGAGTCATATTCATGCAAGTCCATTTAGAGGTCCCCCAACTTCTGAAACCAAACACTCAGAAAAGTAGTTGAAATGTATTTTTATGTATTTTTTATTTTTTTTTTTTACCAGAAAAAGGTATAAAGTGGGCAGCTTCATCACAGAAGCAATTAAAAGTTAATGTAGACTTTATTCCTTTCTGACACACGTATTTGCTTTGAAGATTTCATTCCCATCGGATAGATCACTTGCGTTGGTGAATTATTTTTTCTTGTGTATCTTACACAATGTCTGCCTTTGATGTTTGACTTTTTCACTTGTACATTTTTCATACGTGATGCATTATAGACACTACTTTGTTCTTTCTTCGTTGTAATCAATAACTCACAGATCTCACTGGAGCTCAACTCCATCTTTACAAAAACAACAATTCATCTGTGCCTGGGAGACTTGGACTTTTTGAGGGACTCAGCCACTGCTTAAAATAAGCACCTTTGAATTTTATGCGGCTATTCTTTAACGTACTTTTCTTTTAACTGTCAAGAATAAGCAGTGCATTTCATTAATAGCATCTGATGAATACGGCCATCAAGTGCCCACACTCATGTTTGACAGCACCCTCATTATTACACACGACTTATCATTTAAAGATGTGTTTTATGATGTGGTTACTCTGAAGCAGTACTCGTGTTTTTCCAATTTAGAACCAGAAGATATCCTATATAGACAAGTGTTTTTTGATCAATTAATCACAAGATGAATGTAATAATTAGTGTCACTGTAACATAATAGGAACCTACTTACAGAATACTGCTTTCAAAATCTCAGATACATTGAGCCCCTTTACAATATTTATGACAGAGCAGGAAAATACTCTATAAGGATTATAACTTTAACAAGGATAGATATAAAGTCCAAATAAAATGACAGTCAATCATTCTTTTCTGCATTCAAAAGTCATTTGAGACATTTTTGAGTTTAGACCTGCATTTGAAACTGTAGCTTGCAAGCCAGATAAAATAATTTTTTGCTACAAAGATGAAGGACCCTGGTATCTAAAATAAATGAGGTTGGCATTTGTTGTATTTAATTTGTTGTCAGTATTTCAGCTGCTCATTGTGCTGCTAATTAGTTATCTAGCTTGTGACATATGCAGAAAAAAAATGCTCTTTAATTTCAGATGGAATATTTGGTGATATTTATGGTTGATACATAGTAGTTTTCATTCAGTGACAAAGGCATGTTCTGAACCAGACATAAGCCAGTGCATGTGTGTACGTCTTCAGGTTTTCTGTCATTTTAAAGTTACAACATTAGAAGAAATACTACATTTAGAATCCTTAATTAGAGGTGTTTTATTATGAATTATCAATATAATTTCAAGTAAAAATTTTAGGTGTGTAGCCTATGAATTTGTGGTTTAGATTAAAGGAAGTACTTAATTAAGGTTAGGGAATCATTGTGGTTTGGGTTAAAATAGTCACTACAAATACTAAGAGGGGCTTTGTCATGGTAACAATAATTAACATGTGGTTAAGGTTAGTGACCAGTCATGGTCATGGAAAATGGAAGACTACCTCTCTAGACTTTCACTGTAGAGGAACGTTACTTTGCTCCTGTCATAATTACTGTGACAGCTTGAGGGCTTTTTCACTTGAACGGCAATTTATGTTGTTTAAGGGCCCTTGCTGATGACCGATGATGTGTTTTTTCTTGTGAAGAACCTGCACTTTGCACACTGTACTGTTACACTGCAGGAAGGAACCATTGTGAGGACACATTGATGCACATATGAATTTATCTTTATGAATTGTAACAGTAGCAGTGTTAGTAATAGTACTTACATCAGTAGTAAAAGTCAAATTTGTAAATGATGCAAGAAATAAAGACCTCTGATTTGCTTCACCCTGAGATCGTAAAAAGGATCTAAATGTTTTGCAACATTCTGATATGCGTGTGTGCGTGCTGTGTTTGTGTGCAGACAGACTGTATGTGAGGACAATGCAAAGTGAAGCGGCACACACCCAGGCATTTTCTCTGGACAATTGAGGGATGGCCTCCTTTTCTTCAGTTG
The DNA here is from genome assembly GCA_023238725.1 of Scortum barcoo. NCBI lineage: Eukaryota > Metazoa > Chordata > Actinopteri > Centrarchiformes > Terapontidae > Scortum > Scortum barcoo. The sequence goes on from JAKKUS010000119.1 coordinate 30,124, forward strand.
AGACTGTGTTTTATAATTAAAAGCTCATCTCCCGTCGGCCTGCTCCAGATGTGCTGCTGAAGTCGTCAGCCTCCTCTGTGCTAGAGAGAGATAGCACATGCAGCCGGACAGCTTGAACTGAGGAAGCCATGGTCAAAAAGCACATTTGTTTTAATACATCCCACCCCGTGCAGTCTCTGCAGGCCAGTACAACACTTTCTTTGTTTCCAGCTCACAATAATGTATGAAAAAAAGATGCCCAAACTTAAAGTTATACCCAAAGCAAAAGTAACAGCATCCTCACAGGGTATACAAGCTGAAATTTATATTTTATGGTCCTTGGAGTAAAAATATAAAGTTTGTCCTGAGGGTGGTGCCAAAGGAAAGGTCATGGGGTCATCAAAATCAAATTGGAGCATGAATGTGCTCAGTGCAGCACAACTGCATGTCCATCTAATTATGAGACTGTATTTTCTGAAACATTCAGTATATCTGATTTCGTACTAAATAATATACAACTGCCCACAAGGCACATAGTGTTGTATTGGTCATGCAGTTTTACCTAACCAACTCTGCAAACATACAACTGTCTTGAGATGTCAGATAATGTAAACACTTACAAATCATCTAATGGCAGCCTGTCCATTTGATTTAAGTGGCAGCTTTGACCTGACAGTGCTAGAGGAAAGGTCAGGTCAGCACCAAAATTATTAGGGAGATGTCTCATGTCAGACCAAACCTCAAGCATGATTCCAGACATCTGTATATTATTCATGGCATTCCAAGATATTACATTTCTTCACAACACCTGAGAGTCTTTTAAGTAGTCCTTGGAACTGATCATGCAACTCCATCGCTGACTGAAACTTACAGTGATGGGATGCATGCCTCTCTCACTACTGATTGGTCATGGCTACTCCCGACCCCAAACAGAAATCAAGTACCTCTTAACCCTTGTATTGTCTTCACTTTTGGGACCCTCAGGTCAAATTGACCTGGGGCACATTTGGGGTTTTAAAAACTATTCTGAAATAAAATTTTACTTCATAAACCATTAACATATATTGTCTTTATCTAAATTTCAAACAATAGAGATAACATATATGCTTAATGATGATTGAAATCAGTCTCTACTACTAGAAGACAATTAACAATGGAAGTGTGATTCATTTTTGTGTCTTCCCTCACTGTGGCTAGAGAAGCTGGGATCCTGGGCACATGTTGTCTCCTTTAGATGTGCAGTGCACTAGTGCCTTGCCTAGCTCAAGGAAAAAAGACTGAAGTGTTCTTCTTTGACAGCTGTGGCAGACCAGCAGCCTGTCTAAGTTGTGTACCCCTCCTTTGGTGGTGCTGAAGTCAAGTATGACCTTTGACTTACAGTCCCCCTGGCTACTTGTTGTTAGAGTGTGCCTGTGTAGAGTGCTCATGAGCACTTTCATGAGCCTTTTCCCTTTTTTTTGGTATGTAAGATACCAGGGCAATATTGGCCATGAACATAAAGTTGGAGGGATGGACTGGCCTGACAGAGGGTAAAGACTTCAGGAAAGTGAGAGCAAACAGCTTCTCTGTGCTTAGATTATAATAGTTATCTCTGTGTGTGTGTGTGTGCATGTCTGTGTGTGTGTGTGTGTTTGTTTCTGTGTATGTGTGTGTGGGCATGTTTCTGTGTGTCTCTGTGTATGCGTGTCAAAGAAGAAACCCGAAGACCATATGAAGGATGTAAATGTGTGGGGTATAGTAGCATGTGTGCTCAAATTATTTTTTTTGTTTGTACATGTTTATCACAGAAAATAAGCTAAGGCTATTGAGTTTCAGGTAGAAAAATTTTTTTTATAATTCTACCATTTTTCTTCTTGTTAAAATTTGAAACAGGTCAATTTGACCCGGATACCATACAAGGGTTAACAGAACTGTTTAGCCTCTATGAAGAACCTTTACTGAAGTCCTTTCAAACAAACACTGCAGCCTTACTGTGGCAGTGACAGATTGCTGGCTGCAAATTACATGCAAACCCTATTCATGTCAAAAAGCATCATTACTCTTAATTACTTTATATTACATCTAGCTGGATTATTAAGTCTGCCTACACTGATTATTAAAGCTAAATTTGTTTTTGTTTTGTTTTTTTGTCCTGCAAGAAAAGAATTACCAGTCAAGTGTGGGCTTGCAGATGTGCGTGTTTTATGTGTATGTCTGGGCTTGTTACCATCTAATTTCCTCTTTTGTGTGCGTGGGCGTGTGTGTGTGTGTGTGTGTCTCTCTCCGTGATTTCATTTTCAGTCCTCCATGATGTGACTGAGCGCTGTGTTTCCTCCTCCTCCCTCCCCATCACTCTCCACTCCTGCTCCCTCACACAGATGACAGCGCTGGTTGGCGGATGATTCACAATCCCCAAACCGAGCGTGCGTGGAAACAGCAATAATGTATTTACAAGCATTAATGGTATCTGTGCTACTTGTAAATTCTAATTCTCAAAAAAGATATACACTCTGACCCCAACCACCACCCTCGCTGACTTTGATTGATTTTAGGGGCTGAATACCACATAGGACGGTGCTGATTATTTTACGCTTCAAGCTTGGGTGTAGCCGGAGGCAGTTGCGGCTGAATTACACTAATGTTTTGATACACGACTGCAGGAGAATAGGAAGATGGCAGCAGGGAGGCAATGGCCGCTTTACTGATCCGCTGAAAGATTGTGGCAAGACAGCAAGACTCCCACAGGCCATCATCAGTTGGATGTGTAGTAAAGAAGCTTGGGGGATATGTCAAGTTAATGTACCAGCATAGCATGTAAAGATAATAGATGTCATCTAGCACAGCAGCTTAAGTGACCCATGTGAATTCCAGTCACATTCATTATAATGCTAAAGTGACCTCTGGTTTTGGTTCTGTGGGTTTGGGTTTAGTTTGAATTAATTATGCTTTTGTCACAGACTGTGCCCATGGATAAACTGAGTGAGACAGCGCTGAGTTACGGCGTGTGTACAGAGGAGGCGTGTCAGCCATGTTTTTAAGTCATCCATCAGAAAAAGCATAAGGAAGCGTGTTTTAATCAATGCAGCGATCCACACAGGCTGCATAACAGCTTGTATTTCACTATTCCTATACATGTGTAAACGTGACCCAAAGCATATTTTCATTTTGTTTTATGAGGCAGTCTGTATGCATTCATAATAGCCATACTGCACCTTCTTTTTTTTTTCCCCTTCTTTGCTTTGTGATTGAGAGTGACATTCACAGATAGGTGAAGGTGTCCACTGGGAATGGCTTTGGTAGTGTATATCACCATATACAACTTTAGGATTAATGAAGATGAATGTTACCCTACCTTCAGCTAGCTCTACGTTGTCTTCACTATGGACAAACATGTCGGGCACCAGAGACATTAAGGAGAGAACACACAGCAGCCAAAGCTGATCTATTACAGTTCTTGCAATTACCATTTAACCCTTGACATAATGTTTTTTTCTTAGCATTTAACAGGCACATCTTTCCAAAGGTCTTGATAGAGATTATGTCTTAATGAATATTTGACTGAAGATGCAACAAGTAACACTAGTCAGGGGGTTTTGTTTCATTTACAGGTGAGAAGATTAATCAGGATCCCAGATGTTCTGGTTAATTAAACCTATTATGCTAAAACTATCAGTCACCAAAATACTACACAGTCTTAAATGACACCTTCCTTATTATTAAGGAATAAGCAAACAAGACAAAAAAGCTGACAGGTGGAGAATTATTTTTTTATATATGATGTGACAGGCTCATTTAGCCCCTTGTCAAATAATATTGTTCCATTCTTTAGTCATATACAGTCCATGTTAAAAGTTAATTTTATAAAAGTCAGTTGGAGGTGCAACAATATTAAAATTTATTTGTGTTAAATTTATATTTAAAATAAAGGAATTTGTTATAAGATTCATAAGATTTATTTTAAAATGTATTAGGAAAATATTGCACAATGCAGTAAAACGCATGTAAAACAAAGATCATAGGCAGGAACATGGAGCTGTAAAGCACAACGCAGCAAATGATTATCTGTCCTGAGGCAAAACATCCTCTCATTAGTCTACTTATGAAATCTGAAGATTCATACCTGCACTGATGTCACAAATTTGTGTGTCAGCACTGCCACCTTCAATTTCCTCTGAGATGCACATGAGCTCTGTAGATCTGCACTGAAGAGATAATTTACATATTCATACCTCTTTGTTATTTGAAGAAATTATCTAAAAAAAGAGACCTTGCAATGACAGAATTGTGCAAAAAAATTGAATACTGTTTTCAACTGCATCAGTAAAGTGTCATCTGATAAGCCAATGTAAAATTAATTACATATATAAATCATTTCTTGAAAGTAAAAGTCATTGTATTTTTTTCATTCCATGGTTGTAGTGTTTTAGACAGCTACTCTTATTAAAAAAAAAAAAAGACCTAGGAATGACCAAGGTCAGCTGGTCCACCACTTACCACTTCAGACTGAAACTAAATGAATCCTTTCCTCATCCCTTCGCTTATCCTTTTGCACCATCAGGGCAACATTTTTGTCCAATGCCTAGTAAACTAATCAAATTCCCATTATTCAGCATTTCAATACAGATTAACTGGCATGTTTTGTTTTGTTTTTCTGCCAAATGACTGTGTCCATTAAAGATTACAACTATAGGCCATTGTACATAGTAAGCTTTTCACCTGCTAAAGATCAGCATGTTAACATTGTCATTGTGAGCATATTAGCATGCTGATGTTGGCATTTACCTGAGTATAGCAGAGTATAACAGAGCTGTCTCTTAGCCTTGTTAGATAGTCATTACTGTGTACAGTCAGTATATGTATACAGTATACATACTATAGTCCACTCCACCTCTGTGTGGTCACTTAGTGGCTTATAAGTCTTCAGTTTATGTATTCACACATTAATAATTTAATATGCAACGTTCTATCATGGCTCAGGAAGGGCTTTGTTTTATATTTGATTTCTTCTGGCCGGTGGCTCACTTCTGTCTCTCTGCCTGAGTTCGCTGCTTCATCCACTGTGTGTTTGGCCTGCAGTGTCTGTTTACACCACTACATAATCCATTTCTTGTTTTTCCACATTCTCAACATAATTGTTAAATTGTGTTGGGGATACCTCGCTGGCAGACAGAAATGAGCCATCTCTATTGTCATGGAAAGCAGTCACGCTGCTGGAGTATTTATTCCCAGTGGCAGTGGTGGGATGATTCTACCCATCCCCTCCTGTTCGCCTCCCTCCTTTCATGTCCTCTGCTTTGTTCAGCCAAGATAGTAAACATTTTCTGACTTGCTCATATGGAAAATGTGTCATTTGCAAGAGTGATCATCTTTCTGTCTGTGCTTTGCTGGGTGATACACACACAGCACAAGACAAATCCCATATATTGTACATTGTGGTCATCCATAATTAACATATTTTTGCTACAATTATCAATTTTTAAAATGAGAAAACACAAAACTATTTTTATGAGTAAATAATTTATTTAAACATCTTGAGAAGAATGCTGGATAAGGAGGCTGTGTTGTCTCCAGAGGGAATAGGTCAGAAGTGAGCATAGGACCAGTGGAATCAGCAACATGACAGATAGCCTGATAGCTGATGGCTTGTATCCTGTCTTCAGCAGGTGAATTCATGTAATCTGCAGCAATAGTGAAATAGCAGAGAGGAAAGAGAAAAAAAGACAGTACCATCATGGGCAAGATCCACTTTCTACCCCAGATGAATCATCAGCCATCTACAGACAACTAAGTAATGCAGGCTCCAATTGACAAGAGTGGGAGGAGAATAGTGACAGTGGAAAATATTGAATAAGCCTGTCCTTTGGGCTCTGGTTCAGGTTTACTTATCACAATACCAAAGATAATTGAACAGAAATGTCTGAGCTCCTTCAATTGTGCAATAAAAATAAGTTTAAGGTTTCTCTGTTAGGACGTTCCTCACTGCAGAGTCAGTTGGTGGTGATGTTCGATTCAAAAGTGTACAGGGATTGCACCAGGGGGCTCAAAACATAGCCCTGGGGAGCTCCAATATTAAGGATGAGGGTGGATGAGATCTGCCAGTTAGGAAGTCAAGGGCCCGCTTGCATAGTGAGGTGTTTAGTCCCTAGATGGAACTATGCAGTTAAATGATGAACTGTTATCAATGAACAGGTAATGACCTCCCCTCCGGTGGTCTGTTGGCTTGCTTTTGCCTTTTGCTGGCTGTGTAAAATGTGAACTGTGTGACTCAAGAATTATTTAGTGACACATTTTTCTCATGTGTTTCAACTCCCTTTGCATGTGATTATGTTTCTCCAGCCCACATTTTTGATTTAGACAATTTGACGATTTTCATTCATATATCTCTCTCTATATATAATATATATATGTCTCTCTCTATCTATAAATATAAAACTTGCATCTATCTATCTATCTATCTATATAGGGTGCAGTCAGATGGAATTTAAAACTTGCCTTCAAATATTGGAAAATACAAGGGGTCCCACTGGATGTAGGTTTTCATTAAATAGACAATTATAATGATGTGATTAAAAATGAAGAAAGACAGAATGAGAGAAATGACTGTATTCATGAGGCCCATACTGCACACATTCTATTAGTCTGTCGCTGCCGCCGCCGCCGCCACCTTGAATAAATATGCTTCCTGATGGGTCCCAACACTACCAGCCATTGTAATAGAGTCCCAAATTAGATGTTGGTTATTCTAGTCGTCATAATGAACCCGCTGACTGGGAGCGCTCAACATAGAGTCAGGAATCTGCAGCAGTGAATGTGTAAGCCCCCAAACACAATACTGCAGATAATTAGGCTTTTTAATGAGCTGGACTTGTCTATAAACATGTCTGAAGAAGCAATTCTTCCACATTTAGAGGCTGTTAAATGGGCTCAACTATCAACCTCCCCAATGTGTTCTTGAAGGGGCTTAGATTTTGGGTGGCTCAAGTCAGGTCCATGGGAGGTTAGAGATGACATAACACTGCACGGTATAATGATTTGAAGGCATTTCATGGACAGCACATAACAGGCAAGAAGGGTTTTTTTTGAAAGAATTTAGCATAGTGATCCATTTTGTGTTGACGTTTGCTCCACTCTGTTTTTGAACTGAGTGCATGTGTGTATTAAAGTGTTAATGTTTGTTAAGTGATAACTTTTATAGTCTTTGCAGGAGTTGCCATATGGTGCATTTCATAACCATTTACATTTGCACCATGTTGTGTACATAAAATGGCTAAATATAAGCAAAACAGTTATTGCATAACATTTGGATGTTATCTGCAAAATTGAGTGATATACATGTAGCGCTCCCCTTGGTTATGTAAACACACTAACACATTACTAATGCCTGCAGAATCTGGCTCCATAGACAGGAAATCAATGCATACAAGATCCATTGGCCCATTGCTTGAAATGTGATGCAAAGGTGCTACTCTAGGACAGGGAGTCTTTCTAGTGACACACTCTCCACAGTTCTTGATGTACTGCTCGACATCACAGGCCAGTTTCGGCCAAAAGAACCTGCTCCTCACCAAGTCAGTAGTTCTTTCAATACCGAGGTGCCCTAGATCGTCATGTGTGGCCTTCAACACCACTTCTCTGAACTCGCTTGGCAAGACAAGTTGGGTGACTTCTTCTCCAGAGGGCCTCTTACTTAAGCGATGGAGTAGCCCATCCTTCATCATCAGCTTTCCCATCTCTTTCTTTAGACGAGAGCAATCTGGACTGGATCCATTTTCTTCTGGCCATTTACCCAGTTTAACAGCTTTATGGCAGACTGGATGGACGCATCACCTTCCTGAGCTTCAGTCAGCTCCTGTTTCGACATCTGTCTCAACGATTTGAACTCCAGGTGAGTTGGAAAGGCATAAATATCAGGCACACAATCAGAGGAAGCTCCCAACTGATCTACATATCTCAGGTGGATTGTCCGCAGACCCAGGGATGCAGATTCGCTTGCAGATGGATCTCACACCAAGCTGTGGTATAGTTGTCCATTCCTCTGCACTCTCATCAGGCATGTTCCTCGAGAGTAGGTCAGCATCTATATTGTGTCTGCCGGGTCGGTACTGGACATCAAAGTCATAGGTGGATAAGGCAGAAAGCCATCGGTGCCCCACAGCACTGAGCTTGGCTGTCGATAGCACATATGTGAGCGGGTTATTGTCCGTGCGCACAGTGAACCTGACCCCGTACAGATAATCATGGAATTTATCCACGACGGCCCACTTAAGAGCCAGAAACTCCAACTGGTGCATTGGATAGTTCCTCTCGGATGTCTTTAGCTTCCTGCTGGCGAAAGCGACTGGTCTCAGGCCCTCACTGTGTTCCTGGTATAGGACGGCACCAAGTCCTTTCAAGCTGGCGTCCACGTGCAGGACGTATGGCTTGTTGGGATCCGCAAAGGCCAACACAGGTGCATGGGTCAGGCAATGAATAATCTTGTGGAAAGCCTCGGTGCAAGACTGATCCCATCTCTCACCAAAGGGCTCGGACTCCTTGAGGTAGGTCTTTGTTTCGTCTTTCTCAAACTTCTTGACTCGCTGGGTTGGGGCATAGCCTTTCGTGAGCTCAGACAATGGCCGGACAATGGCTGCATAATTGGCAATGAAACGGCGGTAATACCCACAAAATCCTAAAAAGGATTGAAGAGCCTTCAGGTGCGTAGGCTGTGGCCATCTTGTGACTGCCTCTATCTTGGCTAGGTCAGGCGATACTCCATCAGCCGACACAATATGACCAAGGTATTTTACCTTCGGGAGACAGAACTGGCATTTGTCAACTGAGATTTTCAGTCCAACCTCTGCCAGACGATCAAGGACTTTGAGAAGTCTCTCTTCATGCTCCTCTAAAGTTCGGCCAAACACAATCAGGTCATCAAGATAGACAAGGACTTCCAACAGGTTCATATCACCCACCGCCTTCTCCATCAATCTCTGGAATGTGGCTGGGGCTCCAGTTATCCCCTGCGGCATCCTCTCAAACTGGAAGAAACCCAGTGGACAGATGAATGCCGTCTTTTCTTTATCTTCTTCAGCCATAGCGATTTGGTAATAACCGCTCCGCAGATCCAGAACGGAGAACCACTTGCTTCCTGTCATTGAATCCAATACATCATCAATACAAGGCGTGGTGTACTGATCCGGGATTGTTCGGCTGTTCAACAATCTGTAGTCAATACACATTCTCACGGCTCCATTCTTTTTTCGCACAATCACGATTGGGGATGCATAGGGGCTACGAGACTCTTTAATGATCCCTGCGCTCAGCAGTTCTTGCAGGTGCTTTCTCACGTCTTCCAGGTCAGCTGGAGCCAGGCGACGAGAGCGCTCCCTGAACGGTCGTGGATCTGACATCCGGATTGTATGCTCCACTCCCTTTGCCAATCCAACATCCCATTCATGTAGCGAGAACACCTGTGACCTTGTGGACAGCTTTTGACGTAGTCTCTCTTTCCACTCCTCCGAGACCGGTGAGTCTCCAAAATCAATCAGGTTCGCATCAAACTCGGTGGCGGTTGTCTTGGACGGAGAGAGAGGAATGACTGCATCTGTCAGATACACATGCCCGATCACTGTTCCCACTGGTATGACTGTCTCCGTCAAGGACTCATTTTGAACCAAGACTCTGAAATAGCTGACGTTCACTTCTTCGCTGTGCACCACCATGGGCTGAAATAGTACCCCAACTGGAAGCGGAGATACAGGAGAAGAGTCAACCATCAGGATTTCTTTGTCGACTTGGTGTTTGTACTCGACTTTGCAGACTGCACTACAGTCACCACCAGGGGGCAGGGTCAGTGGGCCAGGGCCTTGCCACAACACACAGCCAACGTAGTCTTCCTCTCCTAGGGTTGTGGCCGTGCTAGGTGATCCTAGACTGTTTTCTTTGCAACATACTTGTATCCCCAACGTCTGGGTGATGTCAATGCCATGGTCTCTACATTGTTGCACAAGACGGCGGATGTGACTGGCATTAGTCCCTATAATGATAGGAGTCTGGTCTGCAGATCGGGACTGGGGGCAAATAAGGGCGAGGACAGTCACAGTCTGCCTGGTGCCTGCCACCGACACTGGATATTCAATATCGACCACTACATACCCACGGTAGGGGTAACTGATCTCAGATTCACTTAGTCCCCACAGGGCTAGACCAGACACAGGATGGATTGGGACATCGGGCAGGTAAGTGTGGTACCAAGACTCGAAGATAATGGTGACCTGAGATCCACTATCAAACAAAGCCTCACAACGATGTCCATTCACTTTCAATGGTACTATGCTGGGTGGACCAACCAAGCCCTCAGGGATGCCAGTCGTCCCTGAGGAGGTAACAGCACTTTTCTTGACCCCACAGTTAACTTCATTGGAGGTGGCATCATTAGACTGTTGCTTGTCTTTTGTCACCTTCAAAGCATGAATTAGCTTTCTGATAACCTTGGTGTGATTCTCAGGGTTTGGGCACTTGTTTGCAAAATGTCCACTCTCACCACACCTGTAGCAGAAATTCTCATCAGACTTTTTTGTTGTCCCCTTGGGGAAGTGTGAAACTGGTTTAGAAGCCTCTATGGTCATGGCTGCAACCACAGCATCTTGCTGAGACATCTTGTTGCTAGTTTTCTGTTTTAGTCGTTTCAGTTCCTTTTTCAAGGCAGCCAGCTCGGCGTCTTGCCAGTTTTCAGAGTCAGGTGGTGTGCTGATGGTTTTAGCTTCCCTGTAATCATCTTTGACATGAGCTGATTTGGTCACTACTGTGGCTACCATTGATTTTAATTCTTTTATTTCAGCCTTCAAGTTCTGAATGTCAGCTTGCCTTGTATCCACTTCTGGATTTGTATGTACTTGCTGCACTGAGGCACTGAGCTTCTTCCTAGAAATTTCATACTCTTCCTCAGCTCGAATTTCTGTCAGAAGCTGCAGAAAGTTTGGGGGTGCGGCCCTCCTTTCCCTTAAGCGCAGCTGAATCAGCATCAGATCTGAGGCAACAGCTCCCCTTAGCAATTGCTCCAGTCGAGCTGTATTCATGTGGCTAGCAGGGAGGCCACCTCTTTGAATCACTTTGGACAGAGACCGCTCTAGACGTCGAAGGAAATCTGATAATTTCTCTCCTGTTTGCTGTTGCATCAAACGGAATGCAAAGTAGAGATCTTCGCCGGACTCGGCACTGCCAAAAGCACTTTCAAGGGCTTCCAAGCACTCTTTTGGGCTGGCCTCAGGATTGCCGTGCCGCAATGCTTTCACAATTTCTAGTGCTGGCCCCTTTACGCTTCCAACGAGTCTGCGTCTCTTTTCTCTGTCAGAGCAATTAGTCTCCTCTACCATAAGCCATGCTTGCTCTAGCCAATGGTCAAATGGTTCCTCACCTGGCGGCGTTGGCAGGGCTCCGGAGAACATGCGTAGTCGACCATAATTCCCACCATCAGCTGGTTTTGTTGTCTTATCCAACAGATCTCCGACCGCGCGAAGAAGGATGGATTCAGTGGAGCTTGTTGACCGGAATGCACTGGGGAGCAATGATTTGAGGTCTTCTATTGTTTTCCCTTCAGCTTGCAGCAAACCCCTTAGTTTACTGTTAAACTCTTCAGCAGCTGCCTCTGTGTCTCCTATGATGATAACAGGCCATGCCTCTCCACCATCAATAGGCACAACTTCAGTAGGGACACTCTTCTCTCTCACAGTCTCTCTACTCTCACTCTCACAAAACCATCCATCCGTCGGTTTAGTCGCGCATTAAAGTTTCTCCCACGGACACGCACTCGCCCCAATGACTTGATACTTGCCAGTGTTTCTTCCACTTCACCGATCTCTACATCTTCAGGGACGATGGTCATCAGGGCATGAGTCTCATCCAAACCTTCACCACGGCACCAGCTTTTTAACTCTAACACTAGTTCTGCTTTGTCCATTTTAATACTACTTAGAAATTAGCTGAGTGACTTCAATTAGTTACTTTAGCTTTAACTATTTTTTTTTTTTTTTCAGGCTAAGAAATCCAAGAGCATCCCAGAGGTGCCTCCATTTTATGTAGCGCTCCCCTTTGGTTATATTGATTAGGGCAGAGCTTTTGGGTTCGTTTACTGTTTTAACAAATGTTAAACAAACTCTGATTAAATAACTTTAGTTATTCTCTTGGATCCCCTCAACATACATACATGAAATATTTTAAACTTACCTATGAACTCAGCTCTCTCAACTTATATTTTTAATATAGATTTTAACCCAGTGTCTCTGATTATGTCTCTTTGAATTACATAATTCCCCTTTTTCAGGTAAGTAATGAAATAACACCACACAAGGTTTTAGAAAAATAAATCTCAATTATTTACTTAAATGAAAATAGTTATCTCTAATAAAATAAGAAATATGAAATAAAATATATAAGTCCTTTTAAACCTTCAAAATAAAGTGTCCCTTTCTTTCAGGAAAAATCAACAGTAACCAAATTGTCTCTCTTTTCAGATAAACATTCAAGACTATACCATATATATAAATATATAAATGTACACACAGTATTCAATAAAACATTCTCAACCCTTCCATGAA